>JBBPBX010007882.1:17264-64054 GCA_038048925.1 Garcialebias charrua | reverse complement strand
TGTTCATTGTTCTTTAGTTCTAGCAGGTCGCTTTCGTAAATGAGCCCATGAGGTTCAAAAGATTTACCTGACTAAATAAAGGTTGAATGAATGAAAAATTCAGCATTAAACCTTGCTGAGAAACGCGGACCTTTTGGCTCATGGTCGGACGTTACCAGCTTCAAAGAGAAAGTTCACATCTCAACTTCCTCACCAGACTCTGGAGAGCAGGAAGTTAGAGTTTTTGTAGAGGGCTTAACCCCGCCAAATCCACTCCGCTCATTGGTTGTTCACCAAAAATAAAGGAGTGACTTTGCAGGTCAGCGAGTTGAAGTCTGAAGGACATGCAGGAAGATGGTTTAGAGAAACAGACAGACGGAGTCGCCAGTACAATGATTACTGTGTCTAACTCATAGACAAAACTGAGAAGTTCAACTTGACACAGGCCCTGAACTGTGCCATAGTTTTAAAGACCGTGTAAAGTGAAATTAAATGTGTGTTTTTAGTTTGTCACATGGCATAAATATGTGTTATTAATCACCCATTTAAATCTGACTGATTAAAAACATTGTTTACCTTATAAAATTAAGTCTCAAAAATCATGAAAAAACATGATTTTGCCTTGCCCTGGAACGCTAGGGGCGTGTCAGTGCGTGGGCGTGGTTTCAGCGCATGCTGCGCTCGTGTCCAGCCCCTGCCCTGAGCTGACTGTGTGGAGACTGGAGAGGCAGGCAGCAGAGATCCAGTAAACCTGCTCTGTTTTTATCCGAGTTCTGTCTGTAACAGCAGCTACTTTTTCCAAGAGTTACGCTGTTTTTGTAAATAGTTTTTTTGTGTGTTTTTAATCTGGAATGAATAAAAAAAAAAGAGTTGTACCATGCGGGATTTGAACCCGTGGGGTTTGGGACGGAAGGCAAGCGCCTTATCCATTGACCTATCCAAGCATTACAGATACTCGGTATAAAACCACGCGGTTTAAAAACATGTTATGATTTGTACGGGTGCCCTGACCATTGCGACATCCAGGGAAGATGCACGAACGAGGCATAATTGATTAGCTAGCTAACAATGAACAAAATATCTATGCTATTGCTATCTGATGCTATCTGCGATTCGCGAGTGAACGGCTCCACCGAGGCGAATTTATACGGCTGGAGCTGCAGGGGGTGGGGCTATACTAATGAGGACCGCGTGACGAAACGCGGTCACATTTAAAACACGCCTAAAAAATCCTGAAATAGAAATATGTTTATACACAGTTTGCTCTATAACTCCAAAATTAATTGAGCTACAATTTTGAGACTTTTTACTCATTTACAAGATTACAATTATGACGTTTATGTTTATTGAAGAAAATGTTGAAATTCACTTTACACGGTCTTTAAGCATTATCGTACTGCAGAATAAACCAGCATAGTAATGATCATTCACATATTAAGAAATACACCAGCATATTAAGAGTGACAACTCAATGCAAATAACAGATTATCATAAAGTGACAAAAGTTATTCTGTTGATCAATTCTGAATTAACACAAACTAAAAGGAAGTCTTTTCTGAGTGATTTGTGTTCTACATTCAAACTAAACTGGAATAAAACCGTGATTTTGTCCTTCACTGTAGGCTTTCAGAGAAAAGGAGATTCACTTGAGAGCTTCAGTGAAAAGGTGAATTCAGGTGTTTTCACCGACAGTTCAGAGACCAGGGTGTTCCATTACAATACTAAATCCTTGAGGTTATTCATTATGTTACAAATGTATAAGTAAACTGGAGAAATATTAACGATTAAGCAAAATCAACTTTGGGTTGATGGAGCCAACACAGAACTTTTTAGTCAAACAGCACTGTCTTATTTTTTAAAGGAAAATTGTGTGGGTTAGCTTACTGGTGATGAATTACTTTTTAGTTTTCTAAATGGCCTATTTATTTACAAAGATGGTAAATTACATTTTGTATTGTACTGTATTGTGAAAGTATTTTATTGTAAAATACTGTTTCATAAAATATTGTATTACTGGTACATCATAAAACTATTGCACCATTAAAAATACTTTCATTGCATCTGTTTGCATCGTATCGTATTGTCATGTTTTAGTTTTCGGAATTATGTCATTTTGCTCATAAAAACAGGTGTGTGCAGATTTTACAGGGTTCTCATTGCTAAAATGCCACTCGAAAATGGTAAATAAAGTAATAAAAGCTGATTAAATGTCATTATGTCAGTTGTGCGTTTGTAAGCATGCTGGGGCTGGCATGCAATTTTAAGCACCTGCTGGGTGTATTGCCATAACGCTTGTGGGATGTTGGCTAATAGGGTTTAGTATTATGTCAAGAGCATCATTCTGATGCTTTGTGTGATAATTCAGTGACTGGTGTCTTGCTTTTGATTGTCCAAGAACTTCCTATTGGATTTTTTTCCTCTTCAAATTCTTCGTGTGCTCCAACCTTGGCACCGCTCCTTATTGTACATGCAGTTCTCATTGTTTCTCAGACTGAAATCTGCTAATTTAAGACATTCAGTCATTGAGTATCTAGGTTCTTTTTTTGTAACGTCTTAACTTGTGTCTAAGTTTATTCAAAACATTGACCTTTTTTGAGTTTGATGTAAATAACACTACCTATAGTAAAAAAAAAATTCTATGCAGATATTTAATTGAAAATACCGTTATACACAAGTGGCTAGGGAATCAGACTTGGGATCCGAGGGACCCAGGTTCGAACCCCGGCCACGGCACACCTTGGGGTGTCTATAGCCGTTTTCGTATTGGCCAGCCCTCAATGCCCCGGGCCGCCCCTGGGTGGCTCTGGGCCACCCGCGTTCATTACGCATTTGCCGCAGAGCCGCCTTGAAGTGGGTGGGCAGTTCTCTGGAAGTGGGTGGGGTGCTCTCTTCACGTGGGTGGAGTGTTCGTGTTTTAAGAGAGGAGACTCCGCTAAAAAAAATTGTTAGCTGGATATATATATATTAGTGTTTCTGAGTTTAATTTTTGTTAATAACTGATCACAAATCAGCTTATGTTACAACGTAAATAACAACGAAGCGCGCACCCATTTCCGCCTTTCAGCGCGACTTGAATGTCATTAAAATATAACTAATATTGTCTAACTGTTGCGCGCAGCCAGGGTTTTAAAATATAACTAATAATCTCTAACTTCTACGTGCAGCTAAAATGTTAAGAGGAGTGATTCCTATATGGGTAAGGTGGACACCTGAAAATCCAGTCCGCCACAATAGCTCAAAGCGTTAGAGCACTGCTGTTTTGACCAGGAGAAGCGGGTTCGCTTCCCGCCTGGGACAAAGTTATTTTACTTTTTTTTTTTTTTTTATTGGAGTAAATAAAAAGGAGTTTGTTAACCAAACAAACTCCTTTTTATTTAAAAGAAAATGTGAATAAAAAAAAAAAGTAAAATAACTTTGTCCCAGGCGGGAAGCGAACCCGCTTCTCCTGGTCAAAACAGCAGTGCTCTAACGCTTTGAGCTATTGTGGCGGACTGGATTTTCAGGTGTCCACCTTACCCATATAGGAATCACTCCTCTTAACATTTTAGCTGCACGTAGAAGTTAGAGATTATTAGTTATATTTTAAAACCCTGGCTGCGCGCAACAGTTAGACAATATTAGTTATATTTTAATGACATTCAAGTCGCGCTGAAAGGCGGAAATGGGTGCGCGCTTCGTTGTTATTTACGTTGTAACATAAGCTGATTTGTGATCAGTTATTAACAAAAATTTAACTCAGAAAAACTAATTCAGCTAACAATTGTTTTAGGGGTTTCTGTAGTTAAATTTGAATGAAATTCAACCCTCGCGCTGAGGTTGTTTGAATGAGTCCCGCCCCTGCTGCAAACAACGAATCAAATGTGAGCAGTACATGACGTCAAACGGGGTCCGTGGGGCTGGGCCCGATAGAACCACGGTGAAGATGGTTCCAGAACAAGGGTGGATCACGGGCGGAAAAGGTAAATGCGAACACGCCGAACCCGGGTTAGAAGCAGGGAGAGCCGGGGAGGGCTGGCCAATGCGAAAACGGCTTATGAGTGCACATCTATTTTCCCCAGCTCCCCGGGCGCTGACTACGGCTGCTCACTGCACCACCTGGTGGTGGTTGGGTTAAATGCAGAGGCCAATTTCGTCTGTCAAGTATGGGAAACATACACAGATGACAAAAATGTGACATTTATTTTATTTATTTTTATCTCTCAAAATGGGGGAAGTGGGTTTCTTTTTGTTTGAACCCTTTACACCAGAATACAAAAAAGCACCTTTTCATTTTACTTATTTGCTGTATGGTTACTTCTTGAACTAGCTATTTATCAGTGGTTTTCATGTTGCACACTCCCCCCTAACCCCCCCGAAATACCATATCTTCTTCAGATTGGACATTTGAATCTATATTTATACTCCTGTCGAAAGACTGAAGTATTATGATATAGGCCCCGTCTGTCCGTAACTTTTTCTTGTCAGGGCCATAAGATAATTTATAGAAAGTTGACACACATCTTCATCATCACTAGACTGTTTTATACCCATTCCATCACCATAGCTAAAAGATCAAGTTGACAAATCAAGGTCAAATTGTATACAAAGTCTTTGCTTGTCTGGATCATAACTTCAGATCTGTTTAAGATAATTTAACAAAACTTGATACAAAATTGTACTACTACTAGAAAGAATGATGCATCATATTTTCATCACCACAGCTCTATGTATGAGTCACAAAAAGCTATCAGTAGATCAAATATTATACAAGGTCTATTCTCGTCTGGACCATTGCTATAGATTGCTGTTTGTAATAATAGTTTTTCTTGTGCTGTATGTGGTACTCTCGTTACCTCACGGTTCACATTTTTGTCAGTGAAGCTGTATCCCAGTTTAAAGAAAAAGGCTAAATTGTTGATGGTGTCGATTTATTTGTGCACTTTTTTAATCTTATAGATTGACAATGAAGAATATGGTGAAGCCCTGTCTCTTGCCCAGGCATATAATCTGGACTCTGACCTGGTCTATCAGAGACAGTGGAGGAAAAGTCCAGTCAGTATTGCCTCAATACAAGATTATCTGGTAAGTTTAAGTTGGAGTGACGGATGTGGAGATTGGTGTTGATCACAGTTGATCAAATGTTTGGTAAAAAATACAAAGTGTGTGTGGATGAGTGAAAGTTGAAATACTTCAAGAACCTACTTCTTCAGTTTTAGGTATCATTTTTATAGTTGAGTACTTTCACACCCTTTATTTTCCTATTTCCTCTGCATTCAACACCTCACCTTCTCTCCTAGAGCAAGATCCGCAAGCGCTCCTGGGTGTTGCATGAATGTGTGGAGCGTGTCCCAGAGAACGTTGATGCTGCCAAAGAGCTGTTGGAGTACGGTCTGAAGGGAACCGACCTTGAGGCCCTGACAGCCATTGGGCACAATGAAGATGGTGGCAGGTAGGACATGATCTGGTTTTGTTCAAAGCCAAGTTGAAGACCTATTTATTTAAAAGGGCTTTTGATGTTTAACTTTTAGTTGTTTTTTTTATCTCCTTTTACCTTCTTTTATTGTGGCTGTTGTTTTTAATTTGCACTGATTAATTGTGCCCTGTTTTTATTTGTTTTATCTTTTAAAGCACTTTGGTCAATGCAAGGTGTTGGAAGCTGCTATACAAATAAAGTTATTATTATTACTGTATTATGTTCACTCTGTACCATCTGTGATACAAGAGTCTATAAGGAACAAGCAGCCTTTTCTGTCCAGTTTCTTTTAATGACTAGAGGAAGTTTTTAGAATGCTACATTTTGTTTGTGACGTTTTTAATTTCCATCTTTCAGATTCATCATGCCAGGCGATGTAGACCTTGATGACCTTCCGTATGAAGACATCTCGTCAGGTGACGAGGAGCTGGAGATGAAGAAAGAAAAGGAGACACAGAAGAGACAAGAGCTTCTAGCCACGATAGACTTCAAAAGGTACAGATGTAGTCAGACTAACAGCCTGATGAATAGAATAGAATAGAAACAGCCTTTATTGTCCCACGGATGGGAAATAAAAGTAAAGTTTCCAAGAAAAAAATATCTCCACTGATGCCAAGCTGCTGATACGTACTGCCTGCTTGCACGGCGCCGGCAGTAGACTTAAGTGCAAAAATTTGTTCTGCTATTTTGACAGAATTAAAGGGATTTATTTAGCTTTTTGACATTTAACATTTTCCCATGTTCCTGATTTAAAAATGTGTAGACATTTGTTTTTGTTGGTTCTATTTTTACCCTTATGTAACCTTAAGCAGCCAGTGTGTCATTTAGTTTCACTCCGTTGCAATTTTCTACACAAGGACTTTTTTTTTTAGACAAGTCAGAATCAGAATCATTTTTCGCAGTAAGAAAGACTTGCAACTAAAATGACTTGTTCACTCAAAACCAGCAGCTGCAGAGCATCCAGAAAAATTAGATCGTAGTTGCACGTTGGGTTTTCAATTACTTTAAGACCTATACACATGGATTTGTTGCTCTTTTTTCCCCCAGCTACTGGAAACACTGGGATTTTTCTTTTCTTCTGGCATCTATTGTTAAATCAAACTAATGTTGAACAGGTGTTGATGATTTCTGAAAGTACAGGGAGAGGATCTGTTTGACTAGCTGCTGGAAACGACCTTATTTGGCAACCAGGGCGGTGTAATTGCTTTATATTATGTGACTCTTTTTTTACTGTAATATAAAATTGTTTGTTGTTGTCACCTGTCTTGGAAAACAAGAGAGAAGTATTTGTTGAGTGGGTGGAAAAAAGACCCAACTAAAGGGAAACCCGACTCTAACCTGAAGGAGATGCCTGATGGCTAACTGTCACGTTGTCGTTAGAAAATTTACCATCAACTGATAAACCAAAAATGAGAAATTGTAGTCATAGACTTTAAGGTGTAGACAAGGAAACTGATAGAGGGCTTCCAAATTCACCCCTAATAGTTTGATTAGGTGGAACATTAGGGACGGGATCGCAAAGTCGGGGATGTTAATGAGAACGAAAGAGAAAAAGCCAAAGAAAAACCATTGGTGGATATTAGTGTGTAATCAGCTGGAGGTAATTTATTCTTTTGTTGTCAAGTGCCCAGAGAAAGGCTAATGAAACACCGTTTAGTGATCCCTAATCACCTCTCATAAATGCAAATTCACATGTCTGTGTGTCCTGAAACACTGTTAATGTGATTTCATGCCTGGTACTCGCGTGCATTGAAGGAACAAAATGTAACAATTGAAAAGTACAGTTCTACTATGTGCAGTGTGCATACAGGTTTTTAAATGTGAAAAAGCTGGATTATGGCGGTTTTGTTTTTCTCACAACAGGTACTTTAAGTAATTAGTGAACTCTCAGTGTGCATTTGAATGAGGTAGCTTTTAAAGTCTGTAATAAGCTGTTGAAATGGCTGCACTTGATTTTGCAGATTTTTTTAGGCCCTTTCTGATCTTCTTTGTGACTCATTCACTTTGTAAAAAAAAAAAAAAAAAAAAAAACTATCACTGACTTGTTGTCCAGTATAAATAAAGAAAAGATGGAGGATAGGAACAGAGTTTCAAGAGGTAGTAAAATACATCAATCATTTATTAACAAAGCAGTTTGCATTAAGCTTTCTGTGAATTTATTTCTTCAAACATGTCCATTTTCTGCTTTATCCGTCTTTAAGTCAGAGCGCCTTGTAGGCATCTGACATGTGTCCCCAAAATGTGTTTGCCTGTGCCACCTCCTCCCACCACTAATGCATCTAATGATGACTGGAGGCCGGCAGCTGGAGGCCCGAGTAAGATCATAATTCTCTTAATTTCTTTTTAACTACAGCTCCATTACAGAAATGGCTCGGTATCGATCACATCTGCTCATATAACGTTGAGGCGTGTGTACTTTCTGTGGGTGTGATGCTTCTGTGTGTAAATAAGTACGACATATAACTACTGACCGTCACAGTGAATGCATCTTTGATCCTGCTGTTTGTTCACACCATGAAATAAAATGTAATTACTTTGAGTTTTAGTGGTAAAACTGAGAAGAATCCTTAGAGGACATCATTGAAGCTCTATTGATCTACAAGGTATCTGTTTCAGGAAAGAATACAAACCTATCAGTTTTTTTTTACTGATTTATGTAACTTTTTTTATTTTTATTAATTTTTAATTTTGTTTTACGTATTCCATTTAAAGATCTCTATTAGGATTTTATATCTATAAACATAGCACAAAGTAAGGAAGAGGCTGTTTGGTCAATTATATTAGTTTATAAACTACTTCTTGGCAACACATTTTATACCATTAGAAAGCCTGTTTATTGCCCCTTAAACAGTTCTGCGTTTGTTTGTGAAATGCCTTTGTGGGTTGAGCAGCAGAGTATGTGGGATACACCCATGGAAAAACATACCAAATTTCCTCTGTTAAAACTAAACAGCTTATTCTGCTATTGATTCTTATTTTGAGCTTCTAATACCCTGGGTTTTGCCAGGTTCCTGATTGATTCCTGATTTTCAGCACCTGCTTGTGAGCTTGGACTCTGTGGTTAGTTGGTGTCTACTCCAAGCATATCCCATTTGACTTATTTGGATAGGATCAGATTTGTCAAGCTTGTGTTCTGTAAAACCCAATTGCAGCATTATTTTAAGTGGGCATTTAGATCTTTTTCCAATTGAAGGCCAAGTTCCATGTAATGGGGGATGTCAGAGACGAGCTGTGAAGTGGGGGACCCACTGGATGTCAAATGTTGCATGCTTAAAGCAGACACAAACTAACAACTGTAGCAGCGTCCATGCCCACAAAATCAAATGCCTATCAGACATCCGACTGTCAGCACCTGGGTTCTCTGAAGTTCAAACAAGAGCCAGTAGCAGAGTAAGCCGTCTGGTATTATCAGATACA
Organism: Garcialebias charrua; assembly: GCA_038048925.1. Taxonomy (NCBI): domain Eukaryota; kingdom Metazoa; phylum Chordata; class Actinopteri; order Cyprinodontiformes; family Rivulidae; genus Garcialebias; species Garcialebias charrua. The sequence goes on along the minus strand of JBBPBX010007882.1, from coordinate 55,206 downwards.
ATTTGGAAGGTTTTTCATGGGTGCAACCAACATTTCTGGGCGCACAACCTGTGTTTTCTCAGTAGCGCAATGGTTAGAGCATTCGTCCTTCAATGAGAAAGTTGGGGGTTCAATTCCACATGTATTCCACCATGTCAGTGTACCTGAACAAGACACTGAACCCCTCATTGCCTGTAACACGTGTCCCATTGGAGTATGAATGTTTATGTTTATGTTTATTAAATTTGTTCTTTTTTTTTTTACAAAAGAAACAATACAAGACAATCCCATAAATGATAATGTACAAAATATAAAAAAATGAAAGGTAGCAGAAAGAAGAATAAATCTTATTATATCTGCCCCTTTTTTCCAACAATCAGATTAAACAATAATAATCTTCAACCAACAGTACAAAATGACTAACTCTTTCTAATTTTCTAACTAATACAATACACATTACGCTATTTCATTTTTTTTTAACACATTCGTTTTGATCATTTTCTTAAATGTAAACATTGACTTGGCATTTTTAACTACATTCTCCAAGCCATTCCATAATCTAATTCCCTGGATTGAGGTAGAACGTCCCTTCAAACTAGTTCTGAATTGTGGTTTTACAAACATCTCTGTCCCCTTAAGATTATAACAACTTTGTCTTTTAACAAAATGCATTTGGATATTTAAAGGTAATGCATTATTTTGAGCCCTATACATAACTGATAAAATATTATAGTCTACCAAATCATGGAACTTCAATAACTTCAGTTGATAAAATAATGTACTTGATGGATGACGGTAATGTTTTCTAGTGATAATTCTTACAGCTCTTTTCTGTAATACAAAAATAGGCTTTGTGATTGTTTTACACGCATTCCCCCAAACATCAATACAATAGATTAAGTGTGGAACAATGATTGTGTTATACAACAAATACAGAGCTTTATCATTCAGGTCTCTGACTTTGTACAGTACTGCAATCCATCCATCCATCCATTTTCTTCCGCTTATCCGGGGTCGGGTCGCGGGGGTAGCAGCCTAAGTAGGGAGGCCCAGACTTCCCTCTCCCCAGCCACTTGGAGCAGCTCCTCTGGGGGAATCCCAAGGCGTTCCCAGGCCAGCCGAGAAACATAGTCCCTCCAGCGTATCCTGGGTCTTCCTCTGGGTCTCCTCCCGGTGGGACATGCCCGGAACACCTCACCAGGGAGGCGTCCAGGAGGCATCCTAACCAGATGCCCGAGCCACCTCAACTGGCTCCTCTCGATGTGGAGAAGCAGCGGCTCTACTCCGAGTCCCTCCCGGATGACTGAGCTTCTCACCCTATCTCTAAGGGAGAGTCCAGCCACCCTGCGGAGAAAACTCATTTCAGCCGCTTGTATCCGAGATCTTGTTCTTTCGGTCATAACCCAAAGCTCATGACCATAGATGAGGGTGGGAACGTAGATCGATCGGTAAATTGAGAGCTTTGCCTTTTGACTCAGCTCTCTCTTCACCACGACAGACCGGTACAGCGCCCGCTTCACTGCGGACGCTGCACCTATCCGCCTATCGATCTCACGCTCCAGTTTTCCCTCATTCGTGAACAAGATCCCGAGATACTTAAACTCCTCCACTTGGGGCAGGACCTCCTCCCCGACCCGGAGAGGGCACGCTACCCTTTTCCGGCTCAAGACCATGGCCTCGGATTTGGAGGAACTGATCCTCATCCCGGCCGCATCGCATTCAGCTGCAAACCGCTCCAGTGAAAGCTGTAGATCACGAGCTGATGAAGCCAATAGGACCACATCATCTGCAAAAAACAGAGAAGCGATTCTAAGGCCACCAAAACGGATCCTCTCAACACCTTGGCTGCGCCTAGAAATTCTGTCCATAAAAGTTATAAACAGAATCGGTGACAAAGGGCAACCTTGGCGGAGTCCAACTCTCACCGGAAACGAGCCTGACTTACTGCCGGCAATGCGGACCAAGCTCTGACACCGGTCGTACAGGGACCTAACAGCCCATATCAATGGGCCTGGTACCCCATACTCCCGGAGTACCCGCCACAGAACCCCCCGAGGGACGCGGTCGAATGCCTTTTCCAAGTCTACAAAGCACATGTAAACTGGTTGGGCAAACTCCCACGCACCCTCCAGGACCCTGTTGAGGGTGTAGAGCTGGTCTAGTGTTCCACGACCAGGACGAAAACCACACTGCTCCTCCTGAATCCGAGGTTCGACTATCCGACGGACCCTCCTCTCCAGAACCCCTGAATAGACCTTACCAGGGAGGCTTAAGAGTGTGATCCCTCTATAGTTGGAACACACCCTACGGTCCCCCTTTTTGAATAGGGGAACCACCACCCCAGTCTGCCAATCCAAGGGAACTGCCCCCGATGTCCACGCGATATTGCAGAGTCGCGTAAGCCAACACAACCCCACAACATCCAGAGCCCTAAGGAACTCAGGACGAATCTCATCCACCCCCGGAGCCTTGCCACCGCGGAGCTTTTTAACCACCTCGGCGACCTCCGCACCAGAGATTGGAGAGCCCGATCCAAAGTCCCCAGGCTCCGCTTCCTCAGTGGAAGACGTGCCAGTAGGATTGAGGAGGTCTTCGAAGTATTCCGCCCACCGACTCACAACATCCCGAGTTGAGGTCAACAGCACGCCATCCCCACCATAAATGGTGTTGGTCGCGTACCGCTTTCCCCCCCTGAGACGCCGGATGGTGGACCAGAATCGCCTCGAAGCCGTACGGAAGTCATTCTCCATGGCCTCTCCGAACTCCTCCCACGCCCGAGTTTTTGCCTCAGCAACCACCCGAGCCGCATGCCGCTTGGACTGCCGGTACCTATCTGCTGCTTCCGGGGTCCCACAGGCTAAAAAGGCCCAATAGGACTCCTTCTTCAGCTTGACAGCATCCCTCACCGCCGGTGTCCACCACCGGGTTCGAGGGTTGCCACCACGACAGGCACCAACAACCTTGCGGCCACAACTCCGATAAGCTGCCTCGACAATAGAGGCGCGAAACATGGTCCACTCGGGCTCAATGTCCCCCGCCTCCCTCGGAACGTGTTCAAAGCTCTCCCGGAGGTGGGAGTTAAAGCTCCGTCTTACGGGAGACTCTGCCAGACGTTCCCAGCAGACCCTCACAATACGTTTGGGTCTGCCAGGTCTGACCGGCATCCTCCCCCACCATCGGAGCCAACTCACCACCAGGTAGTGGTCAGTGGACAGCTCCGCCCCTCTCTTCACCCGAGTGTCCAGGACATGCGGCCGCAGATCAGATGAGACGACAACAAAGTCGATCATTGAACTACGACCTAGGGTGTCCTGGTGCCAAGAGCACATATGGACACCCTTATGCCTGAACATGGTGTTTGTTATGGACAATCCATGACGAGCACAGAAGTCCAACAACAGAACACCACTCGGGTTCAGATCAGGGGGGCCGTTCCTCCCAACCACACCCCTCCAGGTCTCACTGTCATTGCCCACGTGAGCGTTGAAGTCCCCCAGCAGAACAAGGGAGTCCCCAGGAGGCGCACCCTCCAATACCCCCTCCAAGGACTCCAAAAAGGGTGGGTAATCTGCGCTGCCGTTCGGCGCATAGGCACAAACAACAGTCAGAGCCCGTCCCCCCACACGTAGGCGAAGGGAGGCTACCCTCTCGTTCACCGGGGTGAACCCCAACGTACAGGCACCGAGATGGGGGGCAACAAGTATGCCCACTCCTGCTCGGCGCCTCTCACCAGGGGCAACTCCAGAGTGGAAGAGTGTCCAACCCCTCTCAAGGAAACTGGTTCCAGAGCCAGAGCCATGCGTACTGCAATCGATTTAGCTATTTTTATTCTTACAGAATTTATGTGAATGTGAATGAATGTGATCTAAAGCACTGATTAGACACTAGAAGGGTTTACTCAAGTGAGCTTTGTAGAGATGTTGTAGCATGTTGTAAATGAGGGCACAAATTGTGTTGTAAAGCACTTTGAGTATCCTAGTTGTATACAAAGGTGCTGTACAAGTACAGTGCATTTAACATTTACATTTACATACTCAAATCTGTTGCTCAACCCTTACAAATGCAATGCCATTTTAGGGGAAACCAATATGTTTTCCAGCTGTATGTAGCCCAGTTTGAGCTGTGCTATATAGTACAAACTAAGTTCATGGTAATGTAATTTAAGTTTAAAAACAATGTCTAAGTGATAAATGTGAAATAAACATGAAAGATAAAAATCCTTTTGTCATTTAAAAATGCATCATTTTAAGAACAGTTCATATTTGGTCAAGAAAATCTAGTTCAAGCAGACTAAAACATGCAGTTGTCATTTTTACTACGTTCCTTGCAATCTTGTTCTGTTTTGTTTTGTATTGGATTAAGCATCTTATTTTGCCCAATCAGAGGGGAGTGGGCAGGATTTATTGTACACTGCATGAGATGTGTGTCTGTGTGAAAGGTAGACAAGTGGAGAGAGCACAGCGATGCAGACGTGGGACAATAACATAGTAAAGCTGTCCATTACAACGACTAATGCAGAGTTGCCGATTGTAACAGACTTTAAAGTGTGTGTGACACGATTTTGGAACTACAGGTATGCATAAATTGGCAGAGTAGCTACTCAGCTTTGATTTTTTGTACACAGATGCTCCGAATAATTAATATATAAAAGTATTTTTTAATAAAATAGTTCTCTTCAGAGCGTCGCAGTTTTCACGTGGAGAAAGGAGGGGTCAAACGCCGACGCATTTTATGACGCAATCGCCAGAACGCACCTTGTAAATAACTATGGCAGAGAATATACAAACCGAGGAATTAAGCAATTTAAGTGAATATTTGAGCGATTTGTCTTCAGTTTGAGAAGCCGAATGTAAGTTCGAGTGATGAACAAGAAACAGCTGGTTATAATGTAGGTCTGCAGCCGTATTTATTTGACTCTTACCGTTCAGTGAACGAGGTGGTGCGAGGGGAAATCCGACATTTTAGATGAGCAAAGTTCCGAGGGTGAAGTGCTGGAACCCGATCGTAGTCGTCTACAGAGCTGGCGATGTTAGAACACCCAAATGCGACACAACGTACCGGCATTTTTCAAGTTATACAAAAGAAAATAGGCGATCTTGAAGACAATTTCACTGCATGCTAATAGCAACGGCAGACAACCGTGCTGGTCTCTACGTCACGACGTCGCATGCGTAAGTACTCGGATGTCCCTTGACAAAACACGGCGCCAATTTTAAAATCACTTTTAAATCAAATGTTCATAGATTTATCATTTTGCTTGTGAAAACGAACATAGTTGAATGAGACAACATATATATGTTGTGCCACTTCACCCATAGTTCCAAAATCATGTCACACACCCTTTAAGAAGCATATGAAAGTGGACCAGGAGCTAATCTTTGGACCTGCTGGATGAGCTAGAAGTTCATTCAGCCGTTGGGTTCCCACCATGAGATTACTGCTAGGAAGGACCTTGGTGTTCATATGACATCACCTGCCTACTTACCTTACTCAGTGCCATATTAAAGGGATCTCCACATCTATCTTGTCCCGATCCAATCTCAAACTCTGAAGGATTTGTGAGTACAAAACCAAACCAATGCACATGCTTTTCATTTTATTTGCTCATTGCATGTACAAACGGTTCATTTTTAACTACTACGCACCCAAGCATCGATTCAGGCCTGCAACGGGTTATTTGAGGGTTGAAAGTACAGTGACAAGTTGTTTATTTTATTTTATTTGTGCAACAAATTACTTATTCTATTTGCATTTTATTTTCTTACTAATGTGTCTTTTAAATTTAAATCAGGCATCAGTGTCTCATTTGAAAGTTACTTTAAGTGTTATTTTTTGTATTCCAAGGGAATGTATTTATCAGAATTAAAGTCTTAGTTGGTCAAACAAGGTAAAAATTCATAATTTCCTGCTAAGTGGAGGCACTGCCATTAAATTAAATATAAACGGTAAGTTGTATCTCCTGTATGCTGTTAGTACAACTATCTTTAAAATAACGTTCCCAGGGCCCCGACCAATGTACTACATTTCAATCTAACCTATTGGGTAACTCTTTAGCTACGTGGTATGGGTACTACATGTATAAAAGCTGTATAAGTTAATGCCAAGAAGTATTGTTACAACAAAGACATAATCATTTTAATAATAATAATATATTTGACCTTTAATTTTTGTTGCACTTTGTAGCACTTTGAGATTTTCATTAATGAAAGGTGCGTTATAAATTAAATTCATTATTATTATTATTATTATTATTATTATTATTAATCAGCCAAACACAATTTTTTTGTGCTAAAGTTAGGCACAACTTCAATCTTTTATTTTGTTATCAACTTGTCATGCACCTGGCAGTTTATTTTCTTCTGCAACTTTTAGACCGGTAAATCATTTTGCTTCCTTTTATTTAGTCCGTGCACAAAACAAGCTACAGTATATGGGAATCTTCCAAGTGCTGGTACAAGCAGTGTTCTGACTGTTTAATGCGCTGCAGTGGCAGTGTGCAGCTGATTTTCTGTTTGTGAGGAAGAGACGGGCGGCACAACTGTGAAGATGAGAGTGTAGTCTGCTTCATGGTGTTTACGTTCTTATCAGATCAGATTCAGACTTCAGTCAGGAGTCTAATTTCCTCATTTGCTGCAGCACTGAACTTCAGTGTGCATGTTGTGTGTGATGGTAATATACTGTAATTTATGCTTTCACTGTGGCACTCTGTGTGTGATTTTATTTTATTTTTTTAGTGTGCACTCACATACCTCAAAGCAACCAGGGTTGTTTGCATTAGACATATACAGTATGTTCTAATGCACAATAGTTTGGAACACAGTTGAAATTGCACAAGTGACTAGAGTAGAATGACTTATTGGTCAGCTGAATATTTAGGCTGTTGGTTTTTAAATAATTTGTATAATGCACACCTGAGCATGCCACATTGCCTAAAAGGTGGGCCCTTTTCAGGTTCAAGAATCTTATCTCCAAGGGGCATTTTGTTTTACAGGCAGTAGCCACACAAACCGTCCATACTAGACAAGACATTGCAACATTAAAATCACAATACATGAAATCATCACTATTCGTTGAGACGCCTGATCGCTACAGGAATGAATGGGTTTTTCAGACTGTTTGTTCTACATCTGGGCAGCAGATCTGCATCCAGATGGAAGTAACGTGAACTCACCATGGAGTGGGTGATCAGGATCTGCCAGAATCAGCCTGGCCTTAAGTTCACTGACCTCGCCTTGTGTAGGTCAGTGAGGTTCTAATAAGGTTCTTACTGAGGTTTTTACAAGGTGCTTTCAAAGCAGGGGTGCCTTTTTCTAATCAAATTTAACTTTTTACTACTATAAAAAAAATCCCATATATTTAGAAAACTGTTGCCTTTCATTTTTTTCTATTTAGTTCACAGATATTTAACTACCGTATTTTCCGCCTGAAAAGTCGCACCGTTATATAGATTGTTTTGTCCAATTATTGGCAATAAATTGGAATAATCCATAAACGGGTCGCACCTTTATTTAGGTTGCATCTATTATGCGTCACCGCTACACGACGCGTCAGCGCCTCATTTGCCCTGCTGAAAATGGCGGCCACAGAAGCGAGCGAGCACGGAAGGACTTTACAAGATTAACACGGTAAAAACAAGTATTTGTTTGCTAAAAATTATAGCTGACATTATAGCACAAGGGTTCCTGAGCTTAACCGTTCCTTAATAAATTCACGAAATGGTCAAATCTGCTGAATTTAAATTGTTTCGCTTTGACGTCTTCCAAACCATCGCGTGTGCTGTGAAAAGAAATTAAAACTAAATAGAAATTTATCTCAAACAATTCCAACAGCTAACAGTTTGTAAATGAACACCAAATAATTGCTTTCTGTAAGCTGAAAGAAAATCCGCAGAGTGGTTTATGAGCTACTGTATTTGCTAAAATATACACGGAAATAAAACAAGGCTAGCCGCGACATGTTTATGCCCATAAAACATCAAATTTTATTTCAAATAACTCCCAACAGCTAACAGTTTATAAATTAATACAAAATAATTACTTTCTGTAGGTTTCAAGAAAATCTGCGGTGTGGTTTATGAGCTATTTAGACAATTAGTAGCAGGAAAATAATCGAAGCTAACGCGACACGTTTGTCTATAAAACATCTTTTTTTATCTCAAACGTCTCATAAAGCTACCTGTAGTCACTTGTAAATGTCCATACAGTGATTACTTTCTGTAAGTTTGATAAAAATCTGTCCTGTGGTTCTTGACTTATCTTGCTAACAAACACAGATAAATAGTACCCGTTGCTAACAAACACAGCTAACAGTAGTTACCTCCAGAGCAGGAGGACGGGCAGCGACAGAGTCAGTCCGACCAGAGGAGGCTTTCTTTGGACACATGAGCTAGAAACTGTCGGTGGACTCTCTGGAAGTGTCAGGGCTCCAGAGCAGGAGGCCGGGCTGTGACAGAGTCAGTCCGACCAGTGGAGGCTGCCTTCGGACACATGAGGTGGGAACGGTCGGTGTACCCTAGCGGTCGAAAGTGGTACTGTACCATTTTTTGCCAAAATGAAAAACGGTCATATCTGAGCCAAAAATTGGTCTAAAAATATGGGAAAAATCCATAAACAGGTCTCACCTCTCTATAGGTCGCAGGGCATGCAAATTAGGCAAAAAACTGCAACCTATAGTCCGGAAAATACGGTAGATGAGAATTCAGCTAGACCCTGAAATACTTTGTTAGATAGTAGATGTTACTATTAGGAGAATACAGATCACTTGATAGTTTCAACTTTATTCATAGCAGTCTTCAAATAAAATGTAGCACAGCTAGGTTTGTGCTGATCTGCTTCGGGCTCTGTCACTTATCACAAAATCTAGTACTATAATAATAATAATGAATTCAATTTATAACGCGCTTTTCATTAGTGAAAATCTCAAAGCGCTACACACATTGAATGCTACACACATTCATACACCGGTAGCGGCAGACTACCATGCAAGGTGCTTTCCAGTCCTACCGGGAGCAACTCGGGGTTAAGTGTCTTGCCCAAGGACACAACGACACATGGTGTGGGGAACCGGGATTCGAACCGCCAACCTTCCGATCGGGGGACGCCTGCCATTACCACTACACCATGGCCGCCCCTTAACTGTAGTAACTGTGGTTAACTGTAGTACGTAACTGTAGTAACTGTAGTACTGTACTGTAATCTGTAATATATACTAATACAGGTGGTCCCCGACTTACGAGCGAGTTCCGTTACTACGACTATCTCGTAAGACGAAAATTCGTATGTCGGAACACGAAACACGTGTCGCTCGTAAGTCCGGATTTTCAGCCGTAAGTCGGAAAATTTATGCTAGCGCTACTACGAACACTCGTTTTTCAACACAAACGTACATACTAGTTCATAAACATGCTCAGAACTTTGTTTACAAACGGTTAGCTAACACACTTTCATCTAAAAACACATACCAGTGCTGTATTTTCTGTATGTTCTGTACAACTTTACTGTTCATTAGTCAGCTCGTAAGTCTGGAACCTCGTATATCGATGTGCTCGTAAGTCGGGGACCACCTGTATTACTCTGTTATTTGTATGAACCAAAAACAAACAAATCAAGCTCATGAACTACCCATTGGCTGTCCCAAGTTAAAAAAAAACTGGCATCATCAAATGGAAAAACCTTGATCTGTCCACCTCTTACATTCTAATTCTTACAGCCCTTAGCCTCCGTTTGTCACAAGTCACGTTTTTATTAATTCTACTACTTTTTTTTAATACTTGCATCTTGTACCACTTACCTTCATTGTTTGTTGCCAGATTGCCCATTTACTAATACAACATCAAACTTCAGTGGGCATTGTTTAGGATGCTTGGTGACATTTAGATTTAGGCTCAGCAATTGAGAATAATTTGAGTATTGATGCATATTCACTGGTTTATTTACAAATGGATATATTACTATTAAAGTAATACATTCTGATATAAAAGGGTGTACAGCCAGGGTAGAAACTAAACCATATTTACAATATTTCTTCTGATCCAATTTTCTTCATCTTTGCTTTTTTAATTATGTGAAACTATGATTGGTCAATTGTTTAGAATCTAAAGCAGACAACAGTTTGGTAAAAAAAAAAACATCTCATCACCTCATCCTTCTTCCTTACCCTTTTGTCAGCCATCCCCTTGTTCCATTTTCTTTTTTTTCCCTTTGCATCACTCTGAGAAAACAGAGCAAAGTAATTACCACTTGTGCAAGCTCTAAGCCACCACTCTTTGATGTGCCAGGGGTGTTTTGAGCCAGTGTTAATCTATGTTAGTCTTTGTAGAGGGGCAGCGATAAGACCTGAAATCACCCTCCGTAATTGGGGATTACTGATTAAGGTGAGGGATGAAAGGTCAGTTTCCCTGCCGTTGATCCAGGACACATTTTTAAAAGGAGGGAGGTTTGGACATCGCTTCACTTCTTCGTTATGTGAACATGTGTTGAACAATGCATAAAATGTATTACCGTAGGGTCAGACGTGACCACTCGCAATAGTTTTCCCTTCCACTCCAGTACCTTGAGTGACTGATTTGTACGATAGATAGATCTTTGGTGTTTATTTACAGGTGTGATTAAAAGGCATAAAAAATTGATTTGGCCCTTGCGGGATTATCACTCACATCATTGACAGCTAGTATCCTATACAAAACAGATGAATGGGTTTTTGTGGTCACGGGGAGTTGATTTGTTGTCCTTAGAAAATGATTAGGTTTAGAGGGCACTGTGTAGTGTTGTAGTCACCAGTCCATTACATCCCTGTGGGCTTCCTGTACAGGGTCAATTTACAGTTCATTTAAAGCTGCTGCATGTGTTCTTGCAGCTGACCGACTGAGGGAGACGTCTGATTTGACTGCAGTAAACGTGTCCTGCCAAGCTCTTGTTTTAAATTTGAGGTCTTGTAGTAAATACTGTATGTGACCCGCCATCACAAGGAATTCAGGATTAAATCTCACAGTGGTATGTTGAGAGCTAGCTAGTTTTAGTGCATTGGTTGAAAATGTTTATTATAATTGGATTTGATCAAAATATAAATACATAAAGGCCCTGTCACACAGTGACCTATAGCACCAGCATATGCCAACGAATGGGAAAAAACAAACAAACACGCAAGTTACAGTAAGTGTAAGTTTTGAAAAAGTTAGCATGTTATACGATAGCCAGCCAATTTTTTTTTTTTTTACATGCTCAACATTTTTAGTGTATGTTGATGTGTTGGTGTAAGGTACAAGTATATGACAGATAAGTTACACATGATTTCACACACATTGCATGTAAGTTACTCATAAGTTGATATACAGCAGAAACCAGACCAGTTAGCATACACATAACTTTTTTCGTACCTATGAGCATCTTGACTCATAAAGAGTTTACCGGTATGTACAACGTTGTTGTGCATAGCCTGTTGGAGCATATTGCGACAATTATGTGACATAAGATTTAAAGGTAGTTCTCCCCACTCTGCAGCCTAAGTCATTAATTTTGAATTGATCAGCATTCCTCAGAAGAGAAGTGAGGCAGCTCATGGTATCGGGATGACCTGGGTATGAAAATGTTGCTTAAAAAGCCAGAAATCTGTAAATATGCTTATTTCATTTGTTTGTATGTATTTGTCTGTTTATTTTAGACTTACTTTGGAGCAGAAAGAACTGTGTCGTAGCCGACTGAAACTGCTCTCCTACCTAGACCGTCTGGCAACATATGAGGTAAGACAAAGATGATGTTTGAAAATCCTGGACTAGTTTTAGTACTGTAATTTCATCCTGGACTAAATTACTAAAACAGTTGCGAGTATTCAAGATGCCCCAATCAAAATGCTTTTTATCGCCTTTTAGAGGCAACAGAAACATTTCTACAGTATGTCAGGGGCACTCAACATATACAAATGATCGCCATCTACCTGTCGATCGCAAAGGCATTATGGGTAGATTGCATGGCATAAAAAAAATAGATATCAGCCTATCATCCATCCTCACTATGAAAATTTTTACTTGATTGACAGACAGAACAGCCAGTCACAACCCTCATTCTCAGAAACCAGGTCTCAGAGTGGAGATTTTTGGGGGACATATTTATATTTATCCATATTTACCCCCTCCCCACACCTTTGAAATTCTCTGAGTGTGAAGTCGCACATGTGCACTACAGGCAGCTGCAGTCAAAAGTTTTTCTGCTCTGACAAAAGTTGTAATGATTGACAGAAAGCTGAGTGTTTTTATGCTACTCACCCTTTTTCAGCATGTAGGAGCAAAACTAATAAAATCCAGTTCCAAAGAGACGTTGGTGTGTTCATCACTTTGGACATACTGTGATCATGCAGACGCTGCATGCACAATGAATGCAGCTGAGCTTGGCATTAGGGTTGACAGATAAATTTAAAATGTCTTAATTACCCCTCGTTTTCTGTGCACATGTTCAACAAACACAACACACACCTCATCTTAGAATATCTTTACTCAGCACATATCACAGTTTAGGTCAAAATACTATAATTTTAAAGCCACAGTACTGTAGTTCATAATTTCTTATCTGGCAACCTGACTGACATAGAAACTACTGTACTGTACAACGTTTTTCATGCAAATCTGCTCCTTTTCTGTTTATTACCCCCAATAAACATTGAAAAAACACTGACGTTTCCAGAGGTTGTTCTTGTGTAAATGGGGCTTTCTAATAGGTAGATCACTTTGACTTGGTCATTTTAAAAATAGCTCACATGCTGAAAAAGTTTGGACACCCCTGGTATACGTCATTTGTCTGATCAACAGTCTTGGCAAACGAATTTCAGTTCATTATAATCTAAACAAAAAAAAAAACTTCACATATTAGAAGCAACTACAATAAACGGTGTTTGTTTGCTTTAGAGTAAAAATGGCTGAGTTCATTATTACAGTGAATTTTTATCCAGGGGTCAAACTGGTGGATTCATTTTTTTGTTGTTGTTGTTTCTACAAATATGACTAAAAATACATTAATTGCAATTTTCTGGACTGCTGTGGAAAGCTCTGACCTGCTGATTGTGATTTTTGCAGATTATGATTTGCCAAAGTTTTAAACAAAGGTGTTGTGCAATCTGAAAGCACTCGGTAAATATTTTTAGATTACTTGTTCTGAGCCAAGAGTTTAAGCTGTATTTACTAAAGTAGCATTGCTGTGGCGGCCATCTTAAATCAGGTTGACTTCAAAGGTTTATCAGTGGTCATTGTACATCCAGTGATAATTTTTGAGTTTAGTAAAAATGTGTCCTATTGGCATCAAATTACTGAGCTTTTAGGTTTTTATTCACTAGAAACTGACAAATATCTGCCAGATTATTGGTCAGAGATATTTGCACAAATAAAACAAATTTGAATTACAGTAAATCTTATTTACGTAATTCATTAAAGGGGACCACATATTCAAAATTCACCTTTTAATAGTTTTTTTACTCAACTTTGGGTATTTACTTCATAAAAAACAGTCCTAAGGCCAAAAAAATGCACCCAGTGGTTTATTTACTCTAAGTAGATTTATTTATCTTTGATAAATACACTTCGTTTCCCACTTCCTGCGGTTTGTGACGTCACAAACCGCAGCCAACCACCTCAAACCTGAGTCCAGCCCCTCACCTAGCAACCCCTGGTTAGGCTCAACCCACTTCTGTATTAAACACATGACTGTTGTTTTTCATGATTTCATCTCATCTTTTGTTTATTGTTTTGTGTACATAATCTCGTTTTCAACACATGTACTACATGCGGTGCAAATGACAATAAATTCTCTCTCTGACTCTGACTCTGATTTCATGTGTACAGCACTTTGTTGCAGCTGTGTTTTTTTTAAATGGCTTTATAAATAAAGTATAATTGTTATTTTTATGTTTTAGTTCAATTTTTAGTGTATTTGCGATCGCTGCCAACGCGCAGCCGGGAAGAATTAAACGAGCGGACCCCCGGCGTAGGGACCGGCGGCAACGGGACACAGCTTCTGGCGCGATGGAGCAGAGCTTCAACTGTACAGCCTCGCTGCAGCCTCGCAACAGTGAGGACCTTCTCCTTACGGATTAATTTACGGGAGACACTTGGTGAACTTTGTGTGTCTTGACTGGAACAGCGATAACTCCCAAAATCGCCACGTGCAACGAGCGGAGCTGGCGAACACCGGAAGAGGAACAAGCTAACATTAGCATTCGGATTCGGGTGGTCTCATGCTAAAAGGAGCAGCAAATTGCGGCGCGCTCAGACGGGTTTCGGTAAGTTATCTTAAGCTAGCACTAACAGTAAGTCAAATGAGTAATAAAAAAAGAGCTAATTTTAAAACAACAACACATTACAGATACTGGCTGTTACAGAGGGCGTAAACAGATCGTTGAAGGGCGTGGACTTCAGAACTTGTATCAGAAACCGGTCGTTCAAAACGAAAGTTAAAAATGGCAGAATTAAAAAGGGTATAATTGATTATCTAAGAATTATTTTGTGTATTAAAATGAATTAATATTGTCAAGATAGCACACAGACATAACATAAAATTTTTAAAGACCTATATGTGGTCTTCTTTAACTTTTTTAAATAACCTAAAACCAGTGGTGGGCAACGCTAATTAAAAAATTAGTTCCACAATCTCTAAAACGCTTATTAATTTTTTTAGGTCCACAATTTCAAAAGCACAAATGTCTTGTGAAAATTAGGGGAAGCTAATCTAATCCGCTATTTATATATATATATATATTATATATATATATATATATATATATATATATATATATATATATATATATATATATATATATATATATATATATATATATATATATATTTATATATAGCCGGCAGCGTTATGCAAAATTTGCACTACACTGCCAACTGAAAAGTAACAAAAATGATCCTAAAAGGATGAAATTACAAAAATCAAAGGATTTATTTAATACTTTACGTACATATATTCTATTCGGCCACGAAATTAACAAAAAATAGAATGAACTTTTAATCCCTAAAACCACTTTTAAATCTCAAATACACGGGTGTGTCGCCACCGCATTTATACATAAAAGTAACCCAAATACATAAAACTAATGAGTCACCGTCGAATGGTCGACACAAAACACACAATAAAATCCTCCGGCCACGTTAATTTGGCTTGAAACAGCGGGGTTCTCTGCGGATTTATCCATTAGTAACCCAGCACAACCAACCAGCTGGACACAGAGTTAGCGTCTATAGGTAGTCAACAGATTTAATGAAAAGTAACTAAAATACATAAAAATAACGACTCACCGTCAAATGGTCGACACAAAACACACAATAAAATCCTCCGGCCGCGTTAATTTGGCTTGAAACAGCGGGGTTCTCTGCGGATTTATGAAGACACCGAGCGCAGCCAGCTAGCCACAGAATTAGCCCCTGAGTTCACCTCTGACCCGGAAGATGTCAAGATGGAATAGTCCATTTTTAGTAGGGGGATAAAGAAATCGACCGTTTTTTTATTGCGTATTTAATGATCGTTTTCATCGTAACTATAATTATTTTTATGTTAAATGTACATTAACAAGCAGGATCAATGTTAGGGATGTAGGTGACTGGCCGGGGCGCGGCGGGGCCCCATGCTGATGGGATCCCCAGGCAACGGCATCATTTACCTACATGGTAGATCCGAGTCTGTTCTCCCCTCTGCTCCCCCTCACACCCTCCCTCCTCTCTGCTCTTTACGGTGGGGAAAAAGGTAAAACAAGCAGCATAAGAGCTTGTAAATAAGTTTATTGGTTTTTACTGATAGATAATTAGTTATTAGCGGTACTGCATTTTAAATAAAAATAGCACAAATCCGCTTATGAATTATAAAAGTTAGTCAATCCACAAAAACGCTGACAAAAAGTTTAGGTCCACTGTAAGCGGATTAGCGCTTTAGCGCTATCTAGCGTTCATGTGCCCACCACTGCCTAAAACAGTAAAAGTGCATCCCATCACGGAACATTAGTTTTATTTTAAAAAATTTAAAAAATTATTTTTTTTAAACCTCAAATCAAAGTAAATAGTTTCAATGCCTAACATGATATACAGTAAAGTAATGGTTCCCATCCTTGTGGAACACCATCCTGCATGTTTTAGTTGTTTCCCTGCTCCAACACATGATTCAGTGATTTAATTGCAGTACTTCAAGTTCTGCAGAAGCCTGTTAATCACCCATTCATTAAAATCAGGTGTGTCAGAGCAGAGAAACAACAAAAACATGCAAGATGGTGTTCCGCAAGGACCAGGGTCGGGAACACCTGCAGTAGAGATAAACAACTCCTATTTATAAATTATTTCTTTTTATTTAATACTCGTGATAAATCATTGTTGTGTTATTGTATTTAAATCAAGTAAAGAGTTAAATATTTAATTTGTCTTCTGTCTAATACGTCTCAAACAATATGATTGATTCAAATATGTTGTTTACCAGGCAGATGGGACAAAAAGAGAGAAATCTTAGTCTTGTCTTCTTGGTTAAACTCCTAACTGATACTTTATTTGTTCAGCTTGCAGCCAATAAGTTCTGAATGCATGTTTTTCAGGCTCATCTTATTTTGAAAACTTATGGGTCCTGCCTGTGTCTGTGGGCCTCCATAGGAAAAATAACGCCTTTCCAGTACTATTAATTACAATTAAAATCCCATTAGGTGAAAGGTTCCCGAATGCCTCTCATATTTTCACTTGTGTTTATGTGAGACACAAACGGCTTTAATGTGTTTTTCTTAAGCATTCTTTATTGCTTAGTTTTCCCACCAGCACACTAATGCTTTCTCCTTTTAAATCCAATCTTTACAAAGCACAGCAGCTTTTCTCATCTTCCAGCTACAGTTACTTTTCTTAACCTCGCTAATCGCTTTAGAAATAATCAAGAAACCCTTAAGAAGATAGCTACGTGAACGAGTTTTTTAAGTCTAATAGAAGAATGGAGTATGCTGTAACTAGTTAAGGGGAAGATATTTCCTTTTCGAACATAACATTACTGACAGACTGACAAAATAAGCACTTCAGTGCATCCTAAAGTGGAGCTTGACACCCGCAGCTAAGTGTTTAAAAAAGACGGATTTCACAGTCACTGTGAAAAATGTTAACCTGTGCGCTCTTTTCAACCGCAATAAATCCGAAACGAACAGGCCCTCGCTTATTCCCCCATCCAGTAGAGATGAGATTTTTTTTTTTTGCCCTGCTAGATATTCACCTCAGCCAGAATGACGTATCTCACTTTACTCGGACATTGTCATGGTAACTGCAGAGTTCGTCAGATTCCCTTTGCCCCAATCCATTTTATCAGGCTGTCTATGAATATGATATTAGGGTTTTTATCATCCCGACTTGGGCTGGCTCTGTCTGCATGCGACCTATTCAAAGGCTATCCATCAGAGACACGCTTCCTGACACACTCTTTAACACACACTCACACTCTGGCATAAAGGATGCTACAGAGATTTTTTATCCAGAGATAAATCCCCCCTAGCCAAAGGCCAGAACAACAAATGTTTCCTCCTGACAAATGCACACGCACATTCATAACTTGCTAAGGTGGTTCTAACTAAAATGACAAGACAGATGTAAGCCAAAAAGTTAAATAGCATCATAGTTGACTTTGACTTAGTGCATTATTTGTCGCCTCATCTTCTTCATGCTCTTTCTCCTTCCATTAGTTGGAATCTCCCTGGCAACATTTATTCTGGAAAAATAACCACTCTGCTTTCCAAATTTGTTTTCACGAGGCAAAGATGTTTTTTTTTCTCTTCTAAATCTGTCTCGTCTCCCACTCTGCCCTTTCCCTGCTTCTTCCTCTGTAAACTTTCCAGGAAATACTCGGTGGTCCTTACGCAGCAGAGCAGAAATACGACGCGGAGTTCTTCAAGACGTTTCGAAGTCAAAACATTGTTTTGTCAGCGAGGAACTACGCCAGGGTAACACCGGATTTTCACAGCTTTCTGAATTGCTCGTTAAATTCTCTTCCTCTAATGGTGTTTTCATTTTAGCTGCATGCATCACCATGTTGGGGCAGTGAGACAACTGCAGTCAGAAGTTTACATACACTCATCAGTGGCATGAACACCACACTAATCTGGGGCTTTTAATTATTTTTTCTGGGGCCATTCTTTTTGTCAGGGTGAAATGATTCACATTCGATTCAACCTTTATTTATACAGGTTAGTCTCATTGAGCCTCAAGGACTCGTTTACAAGAGATACCTGTTTTAAACAAAAAGCAGATGACAACAGTAGACAATCATGAAAAAAACATAAAATGAAAAGTAAATGGAAGAAATTATATTAAAAAACAAAACAGAAGCAGCTACATTGTAAAGCGATGGCAAATACTAAAAACAGGAACATATCTACTAGGGCTGGGCCATATCATATCGTTCCCGGTAATACCGGTAAAAAAAATGCTTGCCCGGGCAAAAAAGTTATATCATGATATGCTAATTTCATGACGTAATACGTCAGGGCGCCCCGCCCCCTTAACAACCTAGCGCTTCAAAGACCAAACCGAACTGCGCACCTCCACTCGCTAATTAGCTACGCACAATACTATAGCTAACATGCTAAAAACAAACAACACGCGTCTCAGCTTCTCTCCATCCAGCTGCAAGTCAAGTCAAGTCAATTTTATTTCTATAGCACAGTTAAAACAGATAAACTGTTATCAAGGTGCTTCACACACACAACATAAACAGGTACAGACAGCTCGTCTCTCCCCCTCCCCCCACCCCTCTCTGAGCTACGTGTGACTGCGTCTCTAAATAAAGTACTAAATAAAGTAATTTCAGTCTAATTACCCCATGTTTTTAAAATTTTTAAATAATGCTGCAAAGCAACATGTTAAGTTAATTTTGTCAAATAAATACATTTGATTTCTTCTTTTTCTTTTTCTTTTGTTATATCACGAAATTTATCGTTATCGTGATAATGCTCTGAAATATGAAGATATAATTTTTGAGCCATATCACCCACCCCTAATGTCTATGTTGGTTTTTGCCATGAACTTAACAGTTGTATACAGTACATCTTTAATGATTATTCAAAAGAAAACCTTACGTTTTTTTAAAATTCACACAGGGTCAAAATGATCTACGCAGACACGGATATAAGTATTCATTCACCTAAAACTTAGAGTGGTCCTGAAGTTTTGTGAATGCCTTTTATTAACTTCTCTGTAGAAAACCAAATCAACTGCAGCTGGTAAGGATTTGTTTGATAGCACCTTTTGAACAGACCAGTGCTCAGAACAATGAGTACTGGTTCCAAATAACTTCATAAAGATTTAAGAAGGAGTAATACATTAGGGTGTTCAGGAACAACCAGGAACCAGCATGGCTCAGTCCTTCTGTAAACTGCCGGTACTCCACTGTCCACAGTGAAGCGAGTTTGACACCTTCAGGGTGTGGTGACCAACAAATAAGCCCCCATCCATTCTCCCTAAGATGGTCTAAAAGTTGTAGCTGCTCACGTGGACAATCCAAATGTCTTTTAGAGAGAAGTTTTAAGGTCAGACGAGACAAAGATTGAGTTATTTGGCCACAGTGACATGCTGGGCTGCTTCACTGCCAGGTTTACCGATGCAAGGAACCTGAAAGTTTTTCAACTTTACCTCAAACCAACAGCTAGACAGTTGAAACTAGGCTACACACATCCAAACAGGTATTTGAGGCTTCTGGAATGGCCTCCCTTAAGCCTTGACCTTGTATGAGCTATGTTAAAAGCCAACCAATTTAAATTAATTCTACAAATTCTGCCAAGACCAGTGGGCACACATCCAGCCAGAAGCTCGTTGATGGCTGCAAAAATCCTGTGATTAAGGTGAAACTTACCAATGGACATTTGATGTACCCAAATATTAGTGGGGGTTTATGAATATGTTTAACCCTGTGTGGATTAAAGAAAATCAACAATAAATTGTTATTTTTTAATAACTATTGAAATCCCCCCTTTTTTTCCCCCAAAGATTCCACTCTGGGAAACAAAAGAATGGTTCAAATAAATGATTATTTTTATTATTATTTTATTATTTATAATGTATTTGCCTATTTAATCTTTAACTTCGCATGCTTCATGAGGTGGAATACAAGTTTGGTTTTAGCCTAAAAACTGACAATATTGGTGTAACAGTAATAGTAAAATACATAACAGTAATATTAGAATCGGCATCAAGACTGTACAGAACTCCACCAGAGTTCATCAGTCTAACAGTCTCAGTGTAGGACCTGTTCCTGGTCTGGTGGTCCTGCTCAAAACAGCCTAAAGTCTAAATTATTAACATTCATAATTTCACCAGAATGAGTGAATGTAAACCTCTGATCGCAACTGTAACTCAGTTGTAAAAAATAAAAATTTAATTAATTTTTTTCAGGTGTTACTATTCAAAACATTTTTCTTTGTTAGGTTCCAAAAACATTTATGAAGACCAAATGCTTTGTGTGAAATATAAATTCAATATTTTGTCACCTGCATTGTTTTCCTGTAGGAGAGTAATGTTCAAGCTCTGGATATTCTGTTCACGTATCACGGAGAACTCCTCCAGCATCGACTGGCTATCCTCTCTAACTTCCCAGAAACCACCTCTCCACATGAGTACTCCACCTTACTGCCTGAAGCTCAGTGAGTCTCACACACATTAAGAAATGGAACAGTTTTTAATAACCAGACTTTAACAAGGGACCAATTCACTGGCATGTACCATTTTCTGTGGTCCAAGTTAAGAATTTCTGAAGAGTTTGAAGTAAAAAAAAAAAAAGGATACTGTTTGGAGTTGGCATTGAATGCATTTGATGACATTTCCCATTTCTTTTTAGTAAAGTGCACATTTTGAGTTTCTCATAGTTTATTTTATTTGTGCCATCATAGACTGTAAAAGTCCAGAAACATAATATGAAGTGCAACAACTTATTTTGCTAAGTTTTTTAGAAAGTACAATAAAAAATAATATACTTCATAGATGTCACACTTGTTAAGTTAGTGTTACAAAGCCTATTTTATGGATAAATAAAGTTGTTTAAGGCAGATAAACTGAAAATAACGCCAAAAGGTAGTCTCATCATGCAGCAAAAACATGTTCTGGGTTCAGCATTTTTGCTCTCCCTTTTTTTTAAATTTTAAATTTATTTTATATTGCGACTGGTGAAATTTACTAGAAGCTTTATTTTTATTAATGTTGTATTGTGATAACTGCATTTCTAATTTCATTATATGGCTTTTGTCATAACTTTTAACACTCATGGTCTATATTATATTATACAATGAAACTGTAGGGCCACGCAAAAAAAAATAAACAATTAAAAATTAAAGCCATAAAAATTGCGAAAAAAAGTTGTAGTATTATGAGATTAAAGATCCACTGACGTGATTTTTCTACTATTCATCAAATTGCTCAAAATATATATATTTTATCATTTAAATATGTTAGTTTTTGCAAACAAAATGATAAATCACTTTAATTTTGCTTTAAAAGTGATTTTGAACTTCAAGCCGTGTTTAATCATGGGAAATCCGTTTACACCTGAACGCACCATCTGTGACGTAATGTCCAGAGTGAGAGGCAGAGGGCTCCAGTCTCTTCAATAGCGGACATTTTAAAACTTGACTAATTTATCAATCTAGGTGAAGATTTGAGCTATTTGTCTTCATTTTGGGAAGCAGAAAATAGTTTGGGTGATGGAACAAGAAACAACAGGATCTAATTTAGGTCTGATGCTGTATCAGACTGACCTTCATGTGGAGCTGCGCACACCGTGACAAGCTCAGAGCTCTGCCTCAACTCTGGACATTACATCACAGATGGTGCGTTCGGGTGTAAACGGATTTCCCACGATTAAACACAGCTTGAAGTTCAAAATCACTTTTAAAGCAAAATTAAAGTGATTTATCATTTTGTTTGCAAAAACTAACATATTTAAATGATAAAATATATATATTTTGAGCAATTTGATGAATAGTAGAAAAATCACGTCAGTGGATCTTTAAAGTCGAATAAAGTCTTAATATTACCAGAAAAAGTACAAGAGTCATTAGTCTCTGTGAATTTAGCAATGATAGGCAATGATTCACAGGATATACTGTATATTATGTAAAATTTTAATGTGTACTTCTTTTGCTTTGTTAGAGATACAGAATTTATGGGGTATGTTGTGTTTTTATATGCTGCTTCTGGGATGCATAGCATGACCATGACTGTTTTTATATGCTGCTTCTGGGATGCATAGCATGACCATGACTTTAGTTTCCGTTTGTAAATGGCGCTCAGTGAGCGAAACTGTGTGCGTGCAGCGCTGTTAGAGGTCTTCAATAAATATGCCAGAAAGAGTCATTTGCTGACACGTCTACTGGATTGATTGACAGGTCGCATTGTGGATCCAACTTGTGGGGAAAAAAATAAGAGAGCTGTTAAAAAAAAGTATTGTACGACTTTATTCTTGTAATTCTATGGCTTTAAAAAAAAAAAAAAAATTAAGCGTGGCTCTAAAGCTCCGTCATAATATTACGCCATACGTGTTAATATTTTCTGCAACCAGCAAGAAACAATTTTGCAAAGCCATTCTGATTCCTTCTTTAAATAGTTTTGTCATTATATATATAAAAAAAATAAAAATCTGTAAAATGCCAAAAGAAACGTGGCTTTCCTGCTAATCTTCCCCTGCTGAGTAAATTAGTCTCATTGTTGAACTATTCACTGAACTGAGAAGTGATAAGTGTAACTCAAAGCAGACATAATAAATGGCACCTTCTGTTACTGAGGGCGCAGGCTAGATTAGGGGTTGCATTTGAGTCACGGTGAATCAGTAAATGGAAGAAAACCCCTGAAAATGTTCCCAAATTGCACGCTGACACGGATGTATGGTCTCTAATGAAGCTCCTCGGGTGGTGATGACTGCTGCAATACAGACGAGGACTTTGGTGTCAAAAATAGTCCCATTAACAAAAACATTAATGTCAAATAACTAAGGTTTTTCTACACTTTTCTACACCAATTTTTATTGTGAACACAGAAAAAATGCCTTTCCTCAAGCACACACATTTCCTGGTTTCTGAAAATCTACATTTACACCTCTGTGGAACGCAGAGGTCTCACATTGTCGACTCAAATTAAAAGCACCTAAAACTGGAATTACACCTCTGCTGGAGTTCGTGCTCCTAAGGTCGTTTTCACATCCTCTTCTTCTCGCCTTCAGACGAAAAGCAAACGCACGCAAGCTGCACATGTGCACCCCCCAACGTGAAAGAGACATCGCTATGCACCACCTATACATTTACAGTACATAGAAACATTGAACACATTCAGATGCAGCAATACTTAATGCAGCATTTTCATTTGCTTGTTTTTCCTTTTTCAATTTACAGAACATTCATATTTGAAGGCGGTTGTGTCAGGGAAGCACAGATGATTATAAGGTTATATGGTGGAATAAAAATGTCTTAACTGTAAGGCTTCACCTGCAGAGTCAAGTGGTGCATTTAAAAACAGCAGCTGTTACCAAAGTGCTCAACAATAAAAAAAATAAAAATAAAAAAAACAATGGCAGTAATTAAATGAAAATACAAACCAAAATACAAACTTGGTTTAAAATCAATAAATTATCATTAAATCTAGAAAAAACTAATTACATGATATTCAGTAATAAAAAGAAAACTGTTGATGTTCCACTCAAAATTGAGGGTGTTGAGATTTGTAGAGTGAGTGAGGTGAAGTTTTTGGGTGTTATCATTGATGACAAACTGACATGGAAACAACACATAAATTCTGTAAGAATAAAAATAGCTAAATCGATTGCAGTACTATACAAGGTCAGAGACCTATTGAATGATAAAGCTCTGTATTTGTTGTATAACACAATCATTGTTCCACACTTAATCTATTGTATTGATGTTTGGGGGAAAGCGTGTAAAACAATCACAAAGCCTATTTTTGTATTACAGAAAAGAGCTGTAAGAATTATCACTAGAAAACATTACTGTCATCCATCCAGTACATTATTTTATCAACTGAAATTATTGAAGTTCCATGATTTGGTTGATTATAATATTTTATCAATTATGTATAGGGCTCAGAACAACAAATTACCTTTAAATATCCAAATGCACTTTGTTAAAAGACAAAGTTGTTATAATCTTAAGGGGACAGAGATGTTTGTAAAACCACAATTCAGAACAAGTTTGAAGGGACGTTCTACCTCAATCCAGGGAATTAGATTATGGAATGGCTTGGAGAATGTAGTTAAAAATGCCAAGTCACTGTTTACATTTAAGAAAATGATCAAAAGGAATTTGTTGAAAAAATATATATGAATTAGCATAATGTGTATTGTATTATTTATTAGTTATGTATTAGTATTAGAAAATTAGAAAGAGTTAGTCATTTTGTACTACTGGTGGAAGATTATTAATGTGTTTTGTATCAATTTTTAGTTATGTATTAGTATTAGAAAATTAGAAAGAGTTAGTCATTTTGTACTACTGGTGAAATATTATTAATGTGTTTTGTATCGATTATTAGTTATGTATTAGTATTAGAAAATTAGAAAGAGTTAGTCATTTTGTACTACTGGTGAAATATTATTATTGTTTAATCTGATTGTTTGAAAAAAGGGGCAGATATAATAAGATTTATTCTTCTTTCTGCTACCTTTCATTTTTTTACATTGTGTACGTATCATTAATGGGATTGTCTTGTATTGTGTTTCTTTTGTAAAAAAATGAACAAACTTAATAAACAAACATAATAAACAAAATATAATACCAAAAATTAATATAAAGAATCAAAAGAAAAACCAAAAATCACAAAACAATTAAATCCTAAATCAAATCATGTCAGTGAAAATGGATGCATTTTTAAAAGAGATTCATTAACAGGAAGTGAAGTGGCCTCTCTAATGTTGAGGGGCAGATTGTTCCAAAGTTGAGAACCCATGAGTGGAAAAAGCCTGATCTCCTCTGAGCTTCAGCTTTGTTTTAGTACAATCAAAAGCAGCTGGTCTGATGATCTCAGCGCTCGAGGAGGAGCATAACGGCTGAAGTAGGTCGGAGAGGTATGAAGGTGCAAGACCGTTTAGGCACTTAAAGGTCAACAGGAGAGTTTTAAAATAGATTCTGATACGTACATGGAGCCAGTGAAGGGAGGGCAAAACTGGTGAGAGGATTAGATTTACTGATGATAGCAATGTATTATATATTTTTTGCCTTCATAAACTCATTTATACATGTTTGCTCAGATATTTATTTTCAGGTTATTCATTCACGCACGCACGCACGCACGCACGCACACACACACACACACACACACACACACAGAGTCATACAACATAATACATAACTGCAAGATAATAGTGCACGAATCAGGTCTCTGAAAAGCTATTCAAAGCTTATAGAGGGAGCCTGGGTAATTATAATTACATACAGTTTATGACATGTTAAAATAACCAAAATTTACTTTCGCCACATTTCGAGTATTCAATGTAGTCATTTGCTGACCTTAGGAAACAGAAAAAATGGCTAAAAGTTTACAGATATTGAGCTAAAATTTAGCTTGGTAGTAACTGATCATCATCCCCAACACACAAATCTGTTTTACTTCAAACTTTGACATTAGCTGGTGGCGTCAACTCTGTCTTTCTGTTAGTAAAATATCTCATTACTGCTGGACAAATAATAGGGTTTACATGTGAAACTGATTAACCTTTGAAAGTAACCCAAGTCAATATGGCTGCCACAGTTGATCGACTCAAGCCAGCCCTATAACACTGCCACTGTTACAAATACTGTACTTATTTTGGTGTTAGTAGGTGAGTCATTGTCAATAATTTTACTGAGTACGAACACATCTTGTAAGATTGCATCATGAAATTTCACATAACACTGAGGTTTAACCAAAACGACTATAACTCAGTCTTTTCTCCCCCCATATGCTGATCTTAGCTTAAAGTCGGGCTTGAAAGTTCAAGACGTGCATTCATTTAAGAAATATTCGAGCTTTAATATATAAAAGAGAACATCTTCTAGAATCAAGCCGCCTTCTATAATATAGAAGAAGGCTATACCAAATATACCAAAAGGACAATTATTCTTACATATAGAATCTATATGTAAGAATAATTGTCCTTTTGGTTTCCATCCAGCACATTCCTCTGCAGCCTCCCTTTATATTAGCCATGTCTGAGTTGGATGGAGGTCAGGCGGTTGTAACTCTGCAGTGAGCATCCATCATGGAGCTGCCGCTGTGGGGCAGTTTCCCATTTCCTCAGCTTGTAAGCACCAACTGCTGCTCCTCCAGCTCTCACTCCCACATTGCAGCAGACTGCGCCCGCTCGCACCATCTGTCCTGAGCTCGCTCTATAAACTGAAGTCTTGCTTGACTGGAGGGGGGCGGGGTGGTGGAGAAATGAATCTTTCTTCAGTAATATTGATCAGATCTGTGTGGGGACTTGTAGGCTCAAAGCATGAAGAGGGGTTATGTTTTTTTGTTGAAAACTTTGCCTGTAGCTTGAAAAGGGGTTGGCCCAGTGGAAACAAAGTTAGCTCCAGCTTTGCATTTTCATTTCACTCCTGCTCTCAGATCAGAGGTGCAGTCACAGAATAATGTATTTCTCATATCAATATCTGAACGCACACCAATATTTGCTCTTCACTCTCTAACATGGCTGTCAAATGAGGACTGAAAATCAGGTAGGGATGGGAAGTAGGGATTGAACGAGTACAGACTTTTTTAACTCGACATTTACATAATAAAACCAGAGTAGAACTCAAGTACCGTAGTTGATGATGTCATAGGATCTTAAGATGCAAAAAAAAAAAAAAACCATAATTTTTTATTTACAAAAAAAGAGACCAACAAAACATTGGGAGTGTACATTATGCTGGACTACCATTTATCATACTGCAGATAAATCACAGGAAACCCAAAACTATTAGTTATTATTATTAAGCTGCAAAAGTAAAAGAAACGTGCGGCACGTCAAAAACGAAACCAAAAACAGTGGGGCAGTTTAGTTTTAGAGATAATTATGGTTATAGTTTTTTTTTATAGGTTTAGAGATTCATATTTTTTGCATTTTGTTTGTGAAACAAGGTCAGTGGAAGCTGGTTCTGGTTCGGTCGATTGGACCTGGTGTTGCACTATACAGTACATGTATTCTGTGACCTGAAACAGTGCATGCAACACCGCCCCCTATGGTCACAATATACGGTGGTCACAGAATTTGGTGTAACACCGTTTCGCAACGCGCTCCAAACAGGAAGTTGATTATTTTTCTGTTCTGTAACTGCGACGTGATGACGTCACAACAAATACTCGATGTGAAATTAAAAAACTCGATAGGTGTCCTAGGAATCCATGTGTCAAATACTCGAGTAGTCTGTTAAAGCCCTAATGGGAAGATGGTGACAAAAAAAAGAGAAAAAGTGGTTGACTTGATCCAGGACTTTTCTGTTCTGTAACTGCGATGTGATGACGTCCTTATGAATACTGTACTCGATGTGAAATTAAAAAACTCGATAGGTGTCCTAGGAATCGATGTGTCGAATACTCGAGTAGTCTGTTAAAGCCCTAATGGGAAGATGGTGACAAAAAAGAGAGAAACAGTGGTTGACTTGATCCAGGACTTTTCTGTTCTGTAACTGCGATGTGATGACGTCCTTATGAATACTGTACTCGATGTGAAATTAAAAAACTCGATAGGTGTCCTAGGAATCGATGTGTCGAATACTCGAGTAGTCTGTTAAAGCCCTAATGGGAAGATGGTGACAAAAAAGAGAGAAACAGTGGTTGACTTGATCCAGGACTTTTCTGTTCTGTAACTGCGATGTGATGACGTCCTTATGAATACTGTACTCGATGTGAAATTAAAAAACTCGATAGGTGTCCTAGGAATCGATGTGTCGAATACTCGAGTAGTCTGTTAAAGCCCTAATGGGAAGATGGTGACAAAAAAGAGAGAAACAGTGGTTGACTTGATCCAGGACTTTTCTGTTCTGTAACTGCGATGTGATGGCGTCCTTATGAATACTGTACTCGATAATAATAATAATAATAATTAATTCAATTTATAACGCACTTTTCATTACTGAAAATCTCAAAGTGCTACACATATATTGAATGCTACACACATTCATAAACCGGTGGCGGCAGACTACCATGCAAGGTGCTTTCCAGTCCTACCGGGAGCAACTCAGGGTTAAGTGTCTTGCCCAAGGACACAACGACACATGGTGCGGGTCCCGGGAGTCGAACCGCCAACTTTCCGATCGGGAGACGACTGCCCTTACCACTACGCCACGGCCGCCTCGATGTGAAATTAAAAAACTCGATAGGTGTCCTAGGAATCGATGTGTCGAATACTCGAGTACAGTAGTCTGTTAAAGCCCTAATGGGAAGATGGTGACAAAAAAAAGAGAAAAAGTGGTTGACTTGATCCAGGACTTTTCTGTTCTGCAAATCGCCTAAATCTAAACATCAATGAATAACTATATGCAGCAGCTTTGCAAGAAATCTCCTTATTTCTACATGCTACCATAAATCATAGCTGATGCTTTCTTCTCATGTAGTTTGTGATTGGAAAGAATTTATGGCTGCACTAATAAAAGTGCTGCAGCACTCAGCCTTTAACTGCACCAAAGCTATAGATGATTTGTGGCCCTTGCTATCTCTTAGAGTTTACAGCCAGAGTACATATTTTTCTGTCCACTGACAAATGGATAACAAACAGAAATGCACTTTTCTTCACCATGGTTTGTCTCAGCATGGGTGCATGCATTTATATATACATTTTACTGTTTGGAACTCATTAGCATCAAAGCAGAAAGTTGCTTTCTTCAAATTATTCAGTACTTTTTCATGCCAAAAGACCAGGAAAAAGTATTGCTACATTCCATTTATGTCATGTCCAACTTAACTGTGTACCAGTTGCACATCAGAAAACCAGTAGGATTTTCTATGTGTTGTGCTAAATAATCAGACACATGACATATATATATATATATATTTTTTTTTGTAGTTAAACACTATAGTGACATGCCTTGATGGCAGTCAAATGGTTTTATCTCTACTTCTGATTTATTTGTATACAAAACAATAAAACTGAAGAAAAAAAAGTGCTTCTTACAACAGCTACCATAGTTTTACATGTGCAAAGCAGCCATATTGGTTTTTGAGATCTGTGTTGGTTAATGATATTTTTCCAAGTTTGATTTAATTGTCCACTTTGGGAATAATGACTTTGATTTTTAGCTCAACACCAACAAATTATTCAGAAAATACAAGTTCTTGGACTTGAAACCAAATCACAATCCAGACATTTTTGACTTGTTTATTGTTGCGATTCTAATATGATATATGATATTGTAATTACAGGAATGACTTTAAAATGGTTTAAGTTGTATTTATCTGATAGATTTCAATTTGTAAATGCAAATAATGAATATTCTTCATACACCAAAGTTAGTCATGGAGTTTGTCAGAGTTCAGTACTTGGATCAATATGCTTTACCCTATGTATATATACTTCCATTAGGTAAAGTTATTAAACAGCATGGGATAAATTGTCATTGTTATGCTGATGATACACAGTTATATTTGTCCATGAAACCCAATGAATTAATCCAATCAGCTATTTAGACTACAATCATGTCTTAAAGCTTCAGTATGTAGCTTTTTTTATGAACATATTTCTTCACTCTGTCACTACCTCCTGACAGACTGATGTTAGCCAGGTAATCTCTGAAAAAAAATTAAAAAAAATATTGTCCCCTTGCTTCTCCAGGTGGTAAATAAGCATTTCTAAAAAGAAAAGGTGACCCGCCATTTTCCAGCCAATAAAAACAGAGTTTGTAACCAGCCAATAAAAACAGAGCTTGAATTTGAATCAGCCAATAAAAACAGAGCTTGAATTTGAAATTCAACAGACCACAAGGGGGCAGAGCCACATATGGCTCTGAGGGGGAGGGATCAGAATGCTTTGCCTGTTGAAAATATTTCTAACTGCTGCAGTTCTACAGAAACTGCATACTGAACCTTTAAAGACATAAAAACCTGGATGACCCTTAATTTTCTTCTTTTAAACTCAGACAAGACTGAGGTTTTAGTTTTAAGACCTGAGCATCTCAGGAATACATTTTTCAGTCTTCCTCCTTGGATGCATTAATCTGGCCTCCAGTTCTAATGTTAAAAATCTTGGTGTTATTTTAGATCAGGAAGTGTCTTTTATCCCCCACATTAAAAACGTTTCTAGAACTGCTTTCTTTCACCTGCGTGATATCACTAAAATTAGAAACAACTTATCTAAAAATGATGCAGAAAAACTGGTTCATGCATTTGTCACGTCTAGACTGGACTATTGCAATGGTTTCCTTGGCATTCCTTGGCATTTGATCCACGCAGAGTCCGAGAACAAATTTTGAGCTGATTTTATTGTTATGTGTTGTATTATTGTTAACTTTATTATGTTTCAGTGGCACTAGATGCATTTTACTCTTTTATTTTTATTTGTATCTGTCTTAACTGTAAAGCACTTTGGTCAGCTTCTGTTGTTTTTAATGTGCTTTATAAATAGATTGACATTGACATTGTTTGTTATCTGGGTGTCCAAATACTTCTTTAAAAAATCTTCAGTTGATCCAAAATGCTGCTGCCAGAGTCCTAAATGGAGTTAGTAGGATAAATCACATTTCTCCAGTTTTAGCTTCTCTCCATTGGCTCCCTGTTAAATCCAGAATTGAACTCAAAATCTTATTTCTAACCTGCAAAAGTCTCAACAACCTAGCTCCATCTTATATTCGAGATCTTGTTGTTCCATATTTTCCTAACAGAGCATTTCACTCTCATGCCGGTTACCCACTGGACCCGTGTCGGGCGGCGGAAGCGGCCGGTTTACATTGAAAGTCTATGTGGAGAGGCGTCGATGCGCGGCATATCGTGAAGCGGCACGTTTTGAGTGTTTGAAGCGGCGCGACGGCACGCTGCAGTTCCTTTCCGCGCACGCGCGCGTCCAAAGCAACCTACGCGTCAAGCCGCCAACGTCAGAAAATTTGATCTCTGGTGGCTCGACTCGTCCAGCAAACAGTTGGGAGAGCCTCTGCTATGTGATTACACAACGACAACGGGACTTTTTTGGACTTTTTAAACTTACCTGATCAAGCCTCCACGAATTGGAACCAAACTCCGGTAAGAAACTTGGCATTTTAAACAGTTGCTGCTGTCCGCTCCAGCGTTCGATCACCCCAAACATAAAAAAACGTTTTAATCTCAACAAAGACTGTCAGAGCTGCAGTCGGCTCGTATAAAACCCACTCCAGTAGAAACGGGGGTCACGTGCTGCTGATTTTATCTGCCAGCAGCATGAAAACACAACAACTGATGACCCTCTGCCTCCCCCTAGTGCGCGTCATCAGACGCGTCCCAGTGGGTACCCGGCATCAGTGACAAGCGGCCAAAAGGGGGCGGCAGGAGCGTTCTGACAATTTAGGTGGGGACCCGGCATCAGACTGCAGGCTTACCGGTACTTGAGGTTTCTAGAGTTTCCAGACGTAAAATGGGATGAATATCTTTCAGTTATCAGGCTCCTCTCTTGTGGAACCAACTTCCAGTTTCTGTCTGTGAGGCTGACACATTGTCCAGTTTTAAGACTGGGATTAGGACTTTCCTTTTTGATGAATCCTATAGTTAGGGTTGGCTTGTTATGCTGCTATAGGACTACAGGAGGACAAATTGACCACATTTCCCTAAATAAATTGTTAAAACTGGATAATTTTCATTTTAAATTATTTCTATCTTATCATGTGATTCTTGACCTTCCATTGTGTATCTGTTCCTACCAAACCCAGCTGGTTGAATCAGATGACCTGTTGTCCTGAGCCTGGTTCTGCTAAAGGTTTCTTCCTCATGAGGGAGTTTTTCCTTTCCACTGTCACCTTCATGCTTGCCTAAGATGAGAGTCTGCCATGGGAGTTGAACTCAAATCAGTCTGCTCTTAAAAATAAATAAATAATGTTTACTTGCTTTTTATGAATGTTTCTGTTCAGTGCCCTGAGACGACTTCTGTTGTGACTTGGTGCTATATAAATAAACTGAATTGAATTGAATTCTGCTTATTTCTCTTTCTTTCTCTTTTACCCTGGGCTGCTTCTGTTTGCAGTATGTCACCAGCCCGTTTTCCCTCTAGTTTATGGCCATATTTAATTTCACACAGTAAAAGCCTTTGGTGATTTATCAGGTGGGCAGGTATGTGCAGAGGTGTAGGCATGTTTTAAGTTTTATTTCTGGCATGTCATTACCTTGCTCAGATATGTAAAGTTTTTGAAATTTGTTTACATTCCTCTAAATGCCTGCCTTTCTCCATTTGTTTTGCAGTCTCGATGATGGAGGTGAGCTGGTGTTGATTCCCTGGGTCGAGCAGAGACACAGAGAGATGGACTGGTGTGAGTCAGACGAGTGCAGGTAAATAGTTCACATTAACCTTCGCCGACGTTTTATTGCTGTACATTAAACTGCAGTAAACCTATCAGTAAGATATTACCATAAAATCTGTACGCACTAATCACACACACAAAAAAAGCCTCGCAGTCACGTTGCAGAACTGGTAAAATCCGTGTTTTGTTCAGACCAGATGCTTGTGTTGGCATCATTATGTGGAACAAAATATGACATCCTATTATCCGAATGTTACACAGAGCCATAACAAACTAACACAGAATTTTGTTGCACTGCCAATTTGTGCCGTTTGCCTTCTCCTGTTGGGAGGCCAGCTTCATTTACAATTTTATTAAGCAACGCTCCATTTTATTATGATTGTTCCTCTTTGGTGCAAAGTCATAATATCAGTTGGATACTGTGGTATTCTGTGCCAGGAATTACAGTTTGTATGTAATATGATAATTGGTGCTACATGTTTATACCAGCCAGCTTTTACAATAGATTTTCTCCCATTATTTGCATTTGTGTTGTCATGTTTCTACATGTCATATTTTCTTTCTTTCACGTCTCATTTTCCTATTTATATACATATATATTTTCTGCCTTCTATTTAAGGTTATATTACATCTATTTGTTAATATTAAACCACACAAAATAAAGCTGGCGATCTGTTAGACTCTCTCTAAATACCAGCGTTTGACGTTTTTACCCTCGGATGCTTAAGCTCGCCCACCCGGCATGTGAGTCTTTAAAAATAGTTGATAAGTCTGGCATTTCCATGAAAATCAGGATTTAGCAGGTGGACAAACAGAAGCTTTTAAGCTTATTTACGACAGCGGGATGTCATATGTGTTTGAGTGTAGATTTTTTTGATTTTCATAACATATGTCTGGTATACGCATAGACATACCCAACCAGGGACTGGAGTTGCAAATTAGCTATAGCTATATACAGTACTCTTTGTGCAACGCATCAGTCACAGACTTGTTCTGTTCTATGTTTGTGTGCATTGTCCCCGTCAAATAAACTAAAAATAATAATAACTAGAGAAATTGCACTTTCTGTGAAAATGCAGTGTGAATGCTTATTGCAGAAGAACTTGCTGTGAAACAGTTGAAATTAGCTAAAAAAAAAAACATGCTGAAAGGTATCTGAAATGGAAGATTAGCAGGTAAATTAGCAGAGGAAAGCAGAAAGATCACATATTTGCTAAAATTGCTTTAAATATTTGGAAATTAGCAGAAAATTTTGAAAGTACCGGTAGCTAAAAAAGCTGAAAATAGCAATAAAAATAGGCTGAAAAGTATCTGAAAGGCAGAGATGAGCTTAAACTTCCAGAAGGAAGCCGATAGAGCTGAAATGAGCTAAAAATGTGGAATTAGCTAAAAACAGCTGGAATGGCTGAAACTAGCATAATTAAGCTAAAATGAACATAACAAGCTGAACTTAGCAGAAAGAAGTTAATTAGTCGGAAAATAGCAGAAATTACCATGAACATTTTTAATTTATCTGAAAACAGCTGAAATTAGCTAAAAAAGCGAAAAGGTTTTTAGCTTTAGCAAAGGCTATTTATACTTTTGAAAAGTAGAAAAAGCTTTAATTTGCAGAAGAAAGCAGAAAGAAGACATTTTTGCTAAATTAGGCTAAAATAATCAGAAATAAGCACAAAAAAGTGGAAATTGTCTGAAAAAAGCTGAAATTAGTAAAAACAAAACAAAAACAAAAAACAGCTAAAAAGTAGCTAAAAAAGCAGAAAGAAGCTTAAATTACCAGAAGTGGAAAGCACATTTTAGTTCAATTAGGCAGAAAAAAGTTTAAATTAATGCGACAAATGTGCAATTAGCTGAAAATGCTAAAATTAGCATAAAAACAGTAGCTTAAAAAGCAGAAATAGCTGCAACTTGCAGAAATAGACTGAAAGACTTATAGTAAGTTGAAATTAGCAGAAAGAAGTTAGAAGAAGCTCAAAAATGTTGTAGTTAGCAGAAAGTATCTAAAGCAGTGGTCCCCAAACTGGGGGGCCCGACCCCCATGGGGGGGGGATGCTAGAGAGCACAGGGAGGTCGCATAATTTGTCTGCTCAGAGGTTAGAGGTTGTAAAAATATCCATTTGTCTGTGTAACAACTTTAGAAAATATGCTTTTGTTTTTAATTATAACGTTTGAAATGTCACTAAATCCTGTTTAACACTGAAGAACCCTCATTTTGGTTGTTTGAAGAGTTTTATTTAACGTATTATGTTAAAAACTATAATCTGTACTGCCACAGTAAGTCTTAAGACAACACTTTATTATGACGTCAGTACAGCTCTCATCTGGCGCTGCCTGAGTGAGAAGAGGCTTTGATGCGGTTTTACGAATCATAGCACAAAGAAAACTAAATAAAAAATGCACAATATAAAATTGTGTTAATCTACTTTTTGAGGAGGAGGCAGGTCCGACTGGTCGGTTATTTAAAAAAAGTCACGTTAAGCTCAGATAGACAACCTGTCACCGACTGTGCACGTCCGCTGAACCACCAGTTCAGAAATGGACTTGCAACCTGTCCAGGGTGTCCCCCGCCTCTCGCACAGTGACTGCTGGACATGGGCACCAGCGACCCCCAACCTGAAAAGGAAAAAGCGGGTGAAAATGGATGGATGGATGGGCGGATTTATTTATTTATTTATTTGCTAATCGCCGGCTGCACTCCTTGGCTCCTTGGCTGTGAAGATGAACTTTGTGACCTCCAAGTTGATTCTGTATCCAAAAAATATTTCCAAGAAAATGGATACAAAAAGTTTTGGACTGCCGAAGGACAAATCCTTGCAGCCAGACTGTCCAAACACACTGAGGGTTCTTCTTCCATTCAGCACTACTTCCTGTCTGAGGCAGCCTTCAGCCTCTTGTGTCAGTAAAAACAAAAGCTGCAACAGACTGGTTGTCTGTGACGAACACCACACCTGACATCAAACCCTGGTCAGAAACATCAAGCACAGGGTGACCGACAGACTGACAGAGACATAATGTACTGGTCATTTGGAGTTATTGCTGGGTTTATGTTTTAATAATATGCACAGTGTATAAATACACACTCATACTATCTATGATACATAGATATAGATGTATTTTGTTTGTACACAAACTTTGCTGTTTTAATTTTATTTTCCAGCCTGCTGTGCCATCTGTAATTCAATTTTTGTCATTAAAGTTGTTTTAGGGTGGCAGGAATAAACTCTGGTCATGGTCCTAGCTCATTATTCAGATCAGAATTAAATATTTTTCCAAACCGAGATGTCTCAAAAAACTATCACAGGTAAGACATATACAGTATTAAATATACAAACAAATCAAATTCAAGTCAATATAACTTTCAAGTAAAAAACCCTGCTCTTTTAACTCTTTTTCTGTTGTGTTATACATATTTATGTGTATGTATGTGTATGTATATCTATATATATATGTGTACATACATGTATGTATGTATGTGTAAAGGATTTTGGGGGTCAGTATTAATAATAATAATAATAATAATAATAATAATAATAATAATAATGACTTCAATTTATAACGCACTTTCATTAATGAAAATCTCAAAGTGCTACAAAGTGCAACAGAATTAAATGTCAATAAAACAAGTAATAAAACAAGTGTCCTGACCAGCTGCATCACTGTGTGGTTTGGTGCATGTACTGCATCCTGCCGCAAGAGCCTCCAGCGCATTGTGAGAGCAGCTGAGAAGATAGTCGGCACCTCCTTCCCCTCACTGCAGGACTTACACAGCAAACGCCTCACTCGGAAAGCCCACTGCATGGCAGGTGATCCCACACACCCACTACACAGCTGCTTCAGACTGCTGCCATCAGGGAGGAGACTGAGGAGTCTCCAGGCTCGAACCAGCAGACTGAGAGACAGCTCTGTTCATCAGGCAGTCAGGATGCTAAACACTCTGCCTGCTCTGCCCCCCCTCCCATTTGAACTGCCTTAACACTAAAACTTTCTCACACATTACCACACAACACAAAGATTTTAACACTGGACTCTGTGTCATCAAACGGGTTATTCACTAAACTCTCGGTCATGTGCTCATACAGTTTGCACTACTTCTCATACTTGCACTAATGTTTGTATTACATCACTGCCTATAATCATAATACTGTTTACATTCTCTGTTTACATTTATTAATACTGTTTACTTTTATTACTACTGCTTACATGTAATTACTACTGTTTACATTTACACTACTCTAATATCTACACCACTGCTGATACATATACAGTGTGCTCTGAACGGTCTTATTTAGGGATGCCCAATGTGCCTTACTGCATATGCCACTTTTTGCCTCTATAACAACATCAACTACTACCTCATAATACTAATAATAATAATGAATTCAATTTATAACGCACTTTTCATTAATGAAAATCTCAAAGTGCTCATACATATACTATGTACATTAACTCATACGCTGCTTTGCCACTTTGCAAATGTCAATGCTAGAAACCTTTAGTTTATTTTAGTTATACTTTTTATACTCTTTTTTTATACTAGTATGCA
This sequence comes from Garcialebias charrua, assembly GCA_038048925.1. NCBI lineage: Eukaryota > Metazoa > Chordata > Actinopteri > Cyprinodontiformes > Rivulidae > Garcialebias > Garcialebias charrua. Next base: position 18,269 of record JBBPBX010007882.1, on the reverse strand, counting down.
AAAACTCAGGACAGTATTATGTTCATTAAATGTTTAATGTTTTAGTTTTAGAGTTGGTGTAAATTTTCATACTCTTATACCACTATGCAAAAAACTCAGGACAGTGTTAGTTTTACTATTTTATGCTTATGTCAATTATTATATGTTTCAGTGTTTCAATGTTTAGATGTTTACTGTTGCACCGAGGGACTGAGAGAAACGCAATTTCGGTCCTGTGTATGTCCTGTACAGTACATATTGCAGATCTGACAATAAAGTTGACTTTGACTTTTGACTTTGAACTAAGATCAAAGATAGAATCATGAGGAGGCAGAGTATGCTTGGTTAAAAAGAAAGGTCTTCAAGCCGCTCTTAAAGTCAACCAGTGACTGTGGAGCTCTTAGGCAGTCAGGAAGAGAGTTCCACAGGCGGGGGGCAGCCACACTGAAAGCCCGGTCTCCCATGGTCCTTAATTTGGTTCTCGGAATGTGAAGTAGATGACTGTTCTGTGACCGTAGAGACCGGGTGGATGAGTATGGTGCAAGAATGTCCTTTAGATAATCTGGTGAAGTTCCGTGTAAGCATTGATGTGTAATGAGAGCAGTTTTGTACTGAATTCTGTAGGCGACAGGAAGCCAATGAAGGTTATGGAGAATGGGCGTAATATGTTCAAATTTACGAACTCTCAACAAGATCCTTGCTGCACTGTTTTGAATATATTGAAGCTTCTGAAGGTATTTACCAGGGATTCCAATAAACAGGGAGTTGCAGTAGTCGAGCCTGGAGGAGACAAAAGCATGGACGAGTTTCTCAGCATCGGAAAAAGTTAGGGATGGGCGAAGTCTGGAGATGTTTCGAAGATGGAAGAAGCAAGTTTTAAACAGAAGCTTAATGTGATTTTCAAATGTAAGATGAGAGTCCATTTTTATTCCAAGATTTGTAACAGAGGTGGAGAGGGGGATGTCTTGTCCAGAAAAGGAAATTGTTGTTATAGTAGATGTTTGTACCTGGTGAGGGGTGCCAATC
>JBBPBX010007881.1:8610-47993 GCA_038048925.1 Garcialebias charrua | reverse complement strand
AAGTTATGAGGAACAAATTGAAAAATGGAATCATCTCCCCAACTCTGCAGATAATGCTGTTGTTTCTAATCTACGTATTTGACTGCTGTGGATAAAAGTAACGTACCGGTAAGTACATTTACGTTTTGTAATTATAAAAAGCTGTACTTTACCTAAATATGCAACAAATTTGTTTAAATCCCTATACAGTAATTAACTTGTTTTTCTACTAAATTTGGAGTATAAATTTTACCCCATTTATAAACAGCCTTTTTTGATTACTGGTGACGATCAATATAAGTAAAATGTCAGGAATGAATAAAGTCATCCGACCTGCTTCAGACTTTATTTTAAAAACAGTATCTTTAGAGCTCTGTCTCAAACAACCTGTCACAATTCTCCTCTATTTATTTATTTTTTGTTAAAAAATCTTACAGACAACCCAAGAATGAAAATGCATTCAATACATAAACAAAAAATAAAGAAAATAAAGCAAAGCCTTTAAATAACCGTTTTATGACTCCTCAGCTTTAACAAATGAAATCAAAACCTTGTAACTTTATGAATATTTCCTGTTCATCTTATTTTGATTATTTCAATTATTATGCCATATTGATTTGTAATATTAATTCCTTTGACAGCCCTTCCTTTGTTATAAATTAAATAAATTATCTTCTCCAAGTCATTTGGCGTACAACTTAAATGGGCTTATTATCATGCAGTGGTGTTTATCTCTGATGTTAGATTATGACTTTTTAAAACAGGTCCAAATACCAGAAGTAAAGCACTTTGTGAAAACTGATAGTGGTGTTAAAGTTCAATTAAAAAAGAGGCAGACAGTGAAAACTGTCAGCAAGTTGTTCTAACAGATGAACCTGAAGTGAACAGCAAAGTAAAAGCAGTTCTCCAAAAGTAAGTGCTGTACTGTACAGCTAAGTAAAACATGCCTTTGAGCATTCCTGCATCTGAGGTCTGCAGGTGAGGTCTATTTGGTGAACCTCCGTGTTTGTGAGAACTTCAGCTCAGATTTCCAAGATATTTTTTTTCACGTACTGGGTAAGCTTAGGGATTTGAGATCCAAACGACCCAAATTCAAAACCTTGATTGTGGGTGCAGGTCTTAGGATCTGTGGTCAGGTAGTTGATGAAGACAATTGAAGAAACTGCTTGTAGAAAATCTTAGACCAAACAAGTTGAAGAAAGATAAGGGGCCTTCTGCTGCAGCTGATGGGTACCAACTGGTGAAAAAGGCCAGTCTCCGAAGCTAAAACTTGGGTTAGGGAGGACTTTGGAGAGGCCAAGGAGAAAGGCTTTCTGTAGGTCTCCAAAATGTTCTGTCAGCACCTCAGTTAAAGAGAGCAGGACTCAGAGCTGCTGACCTGGAGTGATTACATGGTTGAAGTTCCCCTTAGTTCAGTCACATGTTCTGCTCTGAGAAGGAGGAGTCTGAGAACCTGGAGAAGGCAAGTCCATTGTCCTGGCAGAAGTTACTTCATGAGTTAAAATGTTCCTGATGATAGGAGAATGCAAATGGAGGCTATGAACACTGTGGGACAATCAATGTTGACATACAATACAGTACTTGTTCAACGTTGCTGGAGGACCATGATGGGTGTGGAGTAGCAGGCTGCAACAATGGTCCCAATCTTGCCAAAAGTTTGACGATCAGTACATACACTTTGTGAACCGAAAAAATGATTATGACTGTTTCTCCCCCAAAGCTTTTATTGGAATGGTGCTGCAGGAGTATGAAGCAGTGAGGTCACTTTTTGCACTATTTGGTCCCTCTGATGATCTCATTCCTAATCTTATCCATCCTTGTCATCCAGGAGAACCATAACATCTTCATTTCTGTAACCTCCAGTTCTTTTTCCTGTCTTTTTGTCAATGTCACTGTTCCAGACCATACAACATTCTGTAGCTGGTCTCACAACTGTCTTGTGAACTTTTTCTTTGACCTTTGCTGACACCCTTTTGTTGCAAATCTCTCCTGAAACTTTTCTCCATCCACTCCATCCTGCCTGGGCTCTCTTTTTCAAATCTTTACCACATTCCCCATTTTTATGGACAGTGTACCCAAAGTACTTGAAGTCCTGTACATTTGTGACCTCTGCTCCTTGTAGCCTCACTGTTCCACCGACCTCTCTCTCATTCACACACATGTACGGTACTCTGTCTTACTACGGCTGACTTTCATTCCTCTTCTTTCAAGTGTATACAGTATACCTCCATCTCTCCACGTTCTCTTCCACCTGTTCCCTGTTCTCCCCACAGATCACAATGTCATCTGCAAACCTTATATTCCATGGGAATTCCTGCCTGAACTAATCAAACTAATTCTGCATGAACAGAGCAAACAAGAATGGGCTCAGAGCTGAAACTTGATGCACTCCCACCTCCACCTTGAAGCTATCTGTCCCTCCTACAGCACATCTCACCACTGTCCTACTGTCCTCATACATGTCCTGTACCAGTCTAACATACTTCTCTGCCACTCCAGATTTCCTCATACAATACCACACGTCCTCCTTGGCACCCTGTCATATGCTTTTTCTAAATCCACAAAGACACAATTAAGTTATTTCTGATCTTCTCTGTACTTCTCTATCAACATCCTCAAAGCAAAGATGGCATCTGTGGTGCTCTTTCTCAGCATGAAACCATACTGCTGCTCACAATAGTCACCTCTCGTCTAAGTCTTGCTTCCACAACTCTCTGAGTGGCTCATCACCTTAATTCCCCTGTAGTTGCTACAACTCTGTACATCACCCTTGCTCTTAAAAATGGACACCAGCACACTTCTCCATTCCTCAGGCATTTTCTCATCCTAAATATGCCAATTAATATTTGAGTCAAAAACCTCACTACCATCTCTCCAAGACATTTCCAAACCTCCTCTGATATGTCATCAGGTCCTACTTCTTTTCAGAGCTTTCCAGACTTCACCCTCACTAATCCCACTTCCTGGTTCACAGTTTCTATGACCTCTACTCTTTTTTCTCTTTCATTCTCTTCATTCATTAGCTCCTCAAAGTACTCCTCCCATCTTCCCACCACACTCTTCTCAATTGTTAGAACATTACCATTCCTATCTTTAACAAGCCTAACCTGCTGCACATCCTTTCCAGCCTGATCCCTCTGTCTTACCAATCAGTACAAGTGTTTCTCACCCTTTTTAGTATCCAGTCTCCCGTACAACTCATTGCACACCTTCTGTTTTGCCTTTACCACTTCCCTCTTTGTTCTACGTCCCATCTCCTTCCTTCCCATCTTCCTCCTTCACCAGATGATCTGTGTTTGAACCTGTTTGATTCACACAGGTTAGTCGTTATATTTATTATCTGCAACATTTTTATGTCTATAGTCTGTTTTTACTTCATTTTGTATGTTGCCTGTTTTTCGTTTGTTTGTACAGCACTTTGGTTGGCCTTGTTGCTGTTTTAAGTGCTCTATAAATAAAATGGTACAGTATGGTATGTCTCCTCTTTTCAGTCCTCTCACTGTCATATTTCTTCTTGGCTAATGTCTTTCTTTGAATAGCTTTCTGCACTTCACTATTCCACCACCATGTTTCCATCCATTCTATGTCCAGATGACACATCCTACCTGTCTCTCAATAACTGTTGCTGTAGTAGCCCAGTCATTTGGAGGCGCTGTCTTCAGAGCCTGTAACAGCTCCTCTCTGAAAAAAATGCATTGTGTTAGAGTTGTTGGTAACTGAAAATGCATTCAGTCTGGTATAAAAAAATTGTGACTTTGTCATACTTTTTGGTTTTTATATTAAGTAAAATGAATAAACTATTCTTTCATTTTTGCTTCCTAGGCCAGATATAGATGATGCTGGAAGTTTTGTGCCCTCAAATTAAAAAAAGCTTATAAAATAAACCAATAAAACCCAGAAATGAAATGATGTTTCAGCCTTTCCATCCTGAATATCCTCCATATGTGTGCAGCATTTTTTCCCATTTGCTCAATTTTCCTGCACTGCGTTATTTCAAGCACTCTGTTGAGCTACCAACAACTCTAACACAGCTGAAGCTTAGATGTTAAGAATTTTATTAACTGCACAAAACAGCACATCTTATCCTGTTCCAAAGAGATAAACTACATCTAAAAGATTTCTCATGACATGTTGTTGTTGTTGTTGTTTAAAATGCCCACACTGAAAACTTGATAAACAGCAACTACAACTATCATAACGAAGTTAAAACCCAAGACATTTTGTGCAAATAAAAAGTAGGTTAAGCAGATTTGGTCGGCACAGCATATGACGCAGCTCCCGCTATTTCACTGTTGGACTTGTCCCCAAGCAGTGCTTATAAATCCTGCCAGCAAACAAGCTGTCAGTTTAATTACAAATTTAAACACTTGCTATACTCAGATGTTGGCGGGCAGAATTATCAAAGTGTGCCTCCTGGTTGAAGGTGAGGAAACCCATAAATGGACTGATAATATACAAAAGGGCTGCCCTGTAAAGGTCACATTCATCACCTGAAACAAAAGTGCTTTGCAAGTTTTAATGGTTTTGCACCACACATAAACATACATGGAAAACAGTTTCTCTCTCTCTCTCTTTTTTTTTTGTACCAATGGACATCAGCAAGAGAAGAACTTGTTGTGGCCTTCAGTTGTAGAAAACTGGACAAAAGCCCTGAACCTGTAGTAGCAGTAAAATGATGAATTACCTGACTCATTTCATCCACATTTGTGGTATTCAGTGTGTTCATAAAGCTGCTTGGCATGTGTCCCAACAGGTTAGTCTGCCATTAGTTATTTTGGATCTTTGATCTTTAGCAACTGAGGACAAGAACTTGTGACACATAATATTTGAGCACGCCTCTGTCACTCACAGCCTGCAGATTCTCCTGCTTTGTGAGGCAGGAGAGAACCCCAGGGTTTGTCCTGACACTGATTAATCCAGCTGCCCAGTACATCTTCTCCTACCAGGCTTGGTTTCTTTTTTAAGAGGGCTTTCATTTTGATGAGACCTCGAATGTATGTGACCAGCACATGAAACAGACTTCGTTTTTATCTCCAGTTTGCACTTTGTATGTCTCATGGGATGTCTGAAGTTAAAATCTGACTAAGTGACACATCCAAAAGCTTCACTTTTCGTCTTCTTCTTTCGGCTGCTCCCTTCATCAGGGGTCACCACAGTGAACTAAGTTGCACAAAGACTTGGCAATTATTTTAAAACCGGATGCCCTTCCTGATGCAACCACAGACCACCGAGCTACCACAGCCCTCTTTGTGGAGCAGAGAGCTGCTATGGGTGCCCAGTGGAGCAGATGGTGAAAGTTAAGGGTCTTGCTCAAGGGCCCACAGTGGGGCAAATGAGGGTGGAGGCAGGTATGGGTGCTTCATCTTTCCCACCCACATTTTTATGTTGTTGGTACCGGGAGTTGAACCAGCGATTTTCCAATCACAGGTACACCTTTTCTAACCTCTGCTCCACCACTCCCTATCAAAAACTTCAAAGAATACCCAAAAAAGTTAAGTCAGGTCATCAGAGTCTTCTTGGTTGAAATGTTTCATCGTTCATCCAAGAGACTTCATCAGTCAGAGGGCCATGCCACAAACTCAGTCCCATAAATAACACCTTCTCAAAGTGGATTAACCAGTTTGCTGGAGACCACCAGTCTAATAGATCACCTAACCTAACAATCGATCATTGATCAGGTTACTGACGATCAGTTGTTAGACTGATGATCCTCCTTTTACATGTGAAAAGTTGTTTCTGGATGTCTCCAGCAAACTGGTTTATCCACTTTGAGAAGGTGCAATTTATAGGACTGATTTTGTGGCATGGTCTTTAGCCTGATTAAGTCTTTCGGATAAAAGACGAAACATTTCACCCAAGAAGAATCTGTCCAGATGACCTGACGTAACTTTTTTGGATTTATTTACTTGGATGACTGAGCTTGCATCTGGACTTTACTGAATACTTTGCCTATATGTTCATCATTCAAAAGCTGAGGACATCTATAAAGAGACCTATGTGCAATTTGTTGTGACACACTATCAGAAAGTTGATGATTATTATTCACTATGTATCAGTGACATTATCTCCATGGGACTCCGGCAACATCTTTGTTTCTTTTAAGGAACAGCCCGGACTGGAAAAAAGAACAAAGATAAAATATAATACTGGTGATGTGAGCCATATTTTCACCAGATTACAGGGGTCACAGCTAAGCTTCAAAAGGAATTCAAAAACACAAACCCTCAGTGGAAACAATAATGCACTTTGTAGGTGCCACATGGAAGAGAAACATCTCATTCAACTCTGAAGATGTTCTGAACAACTTTATGCCAAACGTATCAAGTCAACCCAGATGTTTAATCTTAAGCTACAACGCTTAAGCTACATGAGAACGAAAAAAAAAAAAAAAGCCACACATTAATTGTGTCAGGTCATTTTGCCACTGCTTTAAGCAGTAACCTCTCCGTGATGTCATGGAAAACTAGAATTAACAAAGGGGTGTACACCCCTACAGGGGAGCTGTGATTCCACGAAACTGTTTCCAAGCAAGTGCATTCTTAAACACACATGGACTCACCATTAAAACCACTACAAACATATATACTGTAATTTATAAAATATTGTGAGTGGTGTGAGGTTAGTTTCTGGTAAGTTTAATATATTTCTGCTGTATATATATATATATATTTTTTTTTATTGGAGCTGAAAAATGGGATCCCCAACCATGAACGATGGTCCAGAGAAGAGTAATGTCCCAAACAAGTTCATCCAAGAGCTGACAGCAGGGAAACAGTGCAGACACAATGCACCTAAATAAATAAGTCTTGATTTCCACACCGCATCAGATCATACACATTTTAAATAAAAGTAACAAAGCAGGGCTACATTTATTTATCTAGCTGTAAAAAAAAGAAGAATAAATCAGCTTACCAGTGTGCATGAAGCAGGTGCACTGAGATCCTGTCAAACTCCCTGGTCCTCCGTCTCCCATGTGGCACACAGCAGCATAGTTTCCTCGCAGTCCCTCTCCAGGATTGGCTCCCTTCGCTGAAGTATTCCCAGTTTGTGTGTCCTTCCTTCGCTCGCCTCTTCTGCCTCTTGATGCAGCAGAGGTTCAAGTGAGAGAGAGTGATTGTGAATGTGTGTACTCTGCCCCTCACAGAGCCCCCCCTCCACTGAGCTGACCGGTCGTGGGAGTTGCTCTCTTTCTCTGAAAATGCAGCACAGAGGACCTCTGCCAGGTTCTCAGCTGTGTGCAGTATTGATGGAGTTGCTGAGGGGATGCTAACACAGCATGAATCCTCACCGTCCTCCCACCCTTCCTCTTCTCTTTCTCTGACACTCTCTCTCCCGTTCAGCTGCTTGTTGTTCTCTTTGGACCCTTTCTGCTTTACCCTTCAGATGTCAAAGACCTGACTTGCCAGTTAAACCTGATCAAAGACTTGCAGCCTTCCTCTCTGCATGCTGACTGACTATTTTTTACATTGCCTGCCCCCTTTTTTTTTTTTCCTGCAGTCGTGTCCGCTCTTAAAACCCAACATAAGAACATGCAAAAGGTCTGCTTGGAGACAATCATCAACACAATGCTGCACTTCTTTCAGTAAAATCAGCAGCAGAGGTGCAGTTGCTGCGGTAAATCCCAGGTTCAGTGGAAATGGATTAAAAATGGTATGTTGCATTTTATTTATTGCTTTATTTAAGTTCTGAAGTTCTATGATTTGGTGGACTATAACATTTTGTCACTTATGGTAAATGGTAAATGGAGCTTATTTATATAGCGCTTTCCAGCCCCCTATGAGGGGCCCCAAAGCGCTTTACAATACCAACCATCCACCCATTCATACACACATTCATACACCGGTAGCGGCAGACTGCCATGCAAGGCGCTTTCCAGTCCTACCGGGAGCAACTCGGGGTTAAGTGTCTTGCCCAGGGACACAACGACACATGGTGTGGGGAACCGGGATTCGAACCTCCAACCTTCCGATCGGGAGACGACTGCCATTACCACTACGCCATGGTCACCCCATAATGTGAGCTCATAAAAATACACTACCGTCAAATATCCAAATGTATTTTGTGAAAAGATCAAGTTGTTACAATCTCAAGGGGAAAAATGTATATTTGTAAAACTGCAGTTTAGAACTAGTTTGAAGGGAAGAACTACCTTAATTCAAGGAGTACAATTATGGAATAACTTAATGACAGATGTTAAGGAAGCCAAATCAATCCTTGTATTTAAGAAACTGGTAAAAAAAAAGAATTGTTAAACAAATATAAATGAATGTATTTTAATGAGTAATGTATGTGAATTGAAAATTGAATGAGTTATTTACTTATTTTTTATTATAGAAAATGTTGTTTGAATTGTTATTAGATAAATAAGGAGCAGATTTAATAAGATATTTTCTTCATCTGCTACCTTTCATTTTATATTTTTATACATTTTTTCTTATTACATATACCATATGTTAATTGTTGTATTTCATTATTATAAAATGAATAAATGAATTTATTATCATTTATAAGCACAAGAGATATTTCCTTTTCTTTTACGCACACTTTCCCAGAAATTGTGCATCTACTTCAAATATCTGCAGGGACAAAGTCGGTCACCTTAGAACTGCAGATTCACTTCTATGAAAATGATGATTGCAGCAGTACAGAGGAGTACTAAGTGCAAAGTATGAAATCAAACATAAAAAAGGTTACCCTGAACAACAGTGTTTAAAAAAGATGTGCTTAAAAAAATTGACTCCTGTAGTTTTCCAGCCATGTAAATGTAGTTCTGAAATGCAGGTCCACACGTAATATAAACAAAAGGTTTGGCTAAATCTAACAACAAAAAACTATGGAAGTTTAAGTCCTGTGATTAAACTGGCAGTCTGTGTAGGCAAACAAATATATGTCTGGTAAAATTAACATTTAATCTATTTCCAGTCACTTCAGCTCTTTCTGTGTGTAAACAACCACATGTTGGCATCCATTCACAAATTTTACTTACAATTTGTTTAAATGAGAAAATGAGAAAAACATTGTGCCGATTTTGTTTTTTACTTTATGATTTTACTTTCTTTGTTCTGGTCTTTGTGAGAGAGGTTGTTTTGCTAATATGAAATATACTAAAACATCTTGGAGTTGCTAGATTTAAAGCGAGAGAGCGAGAAAAGAAAAGCATTGCCAAATGATGTTGTTGTATTTCTACAGGGTGCTGACAGATGACATGTGCACTCCCGAGTCATTGTGTTTGTGTTCTCCATGTGAACGCACGTGGGAAAGCAAGCTTTTAGTGGAAAATCTCTCAATTTAAATTAAATTACCATGACGGGACTCTTTTACTGCGGGGGCCAGCAAGCTACAGCCCCCACCGATAAAAAAAGATACGTGAACGATTCAAAGTAAAATACAAAACAACCTGACCAAAATCTGTGCACACAGATTGGACTAAAATCAAGAAAACATCTTGATTTTACCATAATAAAACACAAAGCTCAAATATATTTTTTCCATTTTATTTGCATCATATGAACAGTTTTTTGGTACCACCCACTGCTGAACTCCTTACAGTTCACATTTAAATCCCATTAAAAGATCTGCTATTGTAGAGAAACAAAAGTCAAGCGACCTCTAGCTTGTATTAAAGTTACATATTTACCATGTTGGCATAGTTAACGAGGCTGTTCATTAACCGTGAGACAGACACACTTCTTAATGAAATCCCGAGCTGCGTAATTAGCTACAGATCACTGATAGGTCATTCAGAATAAAATGGCTTGCTTATTGACCAAAGCAGAAAATTAAAAATTAAAAACCCGCTGGAAAAAATTGGTAGATGTGGAAATGAGGGGGCAGAGCTGAGAACAGACTCGGATCTACCATGTAGGTAAATGCCTGGGGGTCCCATTTCAGCAGTGGCCCCGGCCCCGCCTCGCCCCGTGCAGTCACCTACATCACTAACATTGATCCTGCTTGTTAATGTACATTTAACATAAAAATAATTATAGTTACGATGAAAACGATCATTAAATACGCAATAAAAAAAACGGTCGATTTCTTTATCCCCCTACTAAAAATGGACTATTCCATTGACATCTTCCGGGTCAGACCGTGAACTCGAGGGCTAGTTCACTGTTTGTGCTGGGTACTTGGATAAATCCGCAGACAACCCCGCTGTTTCAAGCCAAATTAACGTGGCCGGATGATTTTAAGGTGTGTTTTGTGTCGACCATTTGACGGTGAGTCGTTATTTTTTATGTATTTAGTTACTTTTCATTAAATCTGTTGACTACCTATAGACGCTGAACTCTGTGTCCAGCTGGTTGTTTTGGGTTACTAATGGATAAATCCGTAGAGAACCCCGCTGTTTCAAGCCAAATTAACGTGGCCGGATGATTTTATTGTGCGTTTTGTGTCGACCATTCGACGGCGAGTCGTTAGTTTCATGTATTTGGGTTACTTTATGTATAAATGCGGTGGCGACACACCCGTGTATTTGAGATTTAAACGTGGTTTTAGGGATTAAAAGATCATTCTATTTTTTGTTAATTTCGTGGCCGAATAGAATATATGTACGTAAAGTATTAAATAAATCCTTTGATTTTTGTAATTTCATCCTTTTAGGATCATTTTTGTTACTTTTCAGTTGGCAGTGTAGTGCAAATATTGATAACGCTGCCGGCTATATATAAATATATATATATATATATATATATATATAATAATATATAAATATATAAATAGCGGATTAGATTAGCTTCCCCTAATTTTCATAAGACATTTGTGCTTTTGAAATTGTGGACCTAAAAAAATTAACAAGCGTTTTAGAAATTGTGGAACTAATTTTTTAATTAGCGTTGCCCACCACTGCTCAAAACCATGAATGCCTGACTTACCCAGCCTTGCAGGACAATAGGCATCAGTGATCCTGTCCACAGCTGTAATAATGCTGAGCGTATGAGGAGCTTCTGTTTTCCTCATCAGACGGTAGCATTAGCTGTGACGCGCACGCTGTTGGAAGCATCGCATGGCTCAAACAACTTGATAACGTCCAAAAAAAAACCATGAAAAAAAACCATCCCCTGTCCATTGTCATGGCTGATATTTTGTTGGAATCTGGCAGAAATCATACACTATTCGACTCAGAAATACCCTGCAGAGAGTCAGTCGACGCCATGTTTCCATTAATTACATTGCGCTTGGGAGACATGCAGACCGGTCGGAGCTTAGGGGGCGTTTCTGGGCGGAGCTTGGTAAGGTCCATGGAGGTGACCAGGGAGCATCCTTACCAGATGCCTGAGTCACCTCAACTGACTCCTTTTAATGTGGAGAAGCAGTGGTTCTACTCAGAGTCTCTCCCGAATGACTGAACTTCTCACCCTATCTCTAAGGGAGAGTCCAGCTACCCTGCAAAGGAAACTCATCTCAACTGTCTGTATCCGCTGTCTTGTTCTTTGGTCACTACCCAGAGTCCGTGGCCATATGGGTGAGGGTAAGAGCATAAACTGACCAGTAAACAGAGCTTGTTTACAGTTCAACTCTCTCTTCACCACAACAGACCGGCACACAAAGTCTGCACAATCCATCTGTCAATCTCGCTCCATTCAAACAGATCTCTTGAAAATGAGTCCTCGTGACTCAATGAGATTAATCTATAAATAAAGGTTGAATGAATTCTTTCCTCGCTTGTGAACAAAACCCCAAGATACTTGAACTCCTCCACTTGATGCAGAACCAGAGGTGCTGATTCTCACCTCATAAAACAGATAAAAAATAATGGGGTTATTTAACAAAAAATACTTTGGCAAATTCATATTTGTATTCTTCATATCTCTCTACTTTTCTCCACAAACAAAGATTAAAATGATTTGCAACAGTTTGCTGTTTCTCCATCCATTACAAATCTCTGCTCAGATACAGTATAAATCAAAGAAATAAAAATAAATGTACACAAGCACACTTCACCATATTAGTAGGTGACAATAAAATCTGACAGACATGTTAAAATATAAAAGAAATATTCTTCGTATGGGTTTTGATTCTGTTAAAACAAATTGAAACTTTTTACGCAACATTATTAATCATTGTTACTTGTTTAATATATAAAAAATGTTTAAAGGCAACAGAAACCACACCATATCAGCTTTATTTATAGAGCACTTTATACACCCACAGGACCAATGTTGTACACATAATAAAGCAATCATACAGTCAGATAATAAAAATGATTAAAAGTCATGTAATAAAAGTTGTACGTATAATACACATAATAAAAAACAATCATACAGTCAGATAATAAAAATCTATTAAATTTATTAAAAGTCACCATCTCAGATGATGTCAAAGGCCAAGGAGAAGAGCTGGGTTTTAAAAAGAGATTTAAAAACAGACAGAAAAGAGGCCTCCATCCATCCATCCATCCATCCATTGTCTTCCGCTTATCCGGGGTCGGGTCGCGGGGGTAGCAGCCTTAGTAGGGAGGCCCAGACTTCCCTCTCCCCAGCCACTTGGAGCAGCTCCTCTGGGGGAATCCCAAGGCGTTCCCAGGCCAGCCAAGAAACATAGTCCCTCCAGCGTGTCCTGGGTCTTCCTCTGGGTCTCCTCCCGGTGGGACGTGCCTGGAACACCTCACCAGGGAGGCGTCCAGGAGGCATCCTAACCAGATGCCCGAGCCACCTCAACTGGCTCCTCTCGATGTGGAGAAGCAGCGGCTCTACTCTGAGTCCCTCCCGGATGACTGAGCTTCTCACCCTATCTCTAAGGGAGAGTCCAGACACCCTACGGAGAAAACTCATTTCAGCCGCTTGTATCCGAGATCTCGTTCTTTCGGTCACAACCCAAAGCTCATGACCATAGATGAGGGTGGGAACGTAGATCGATTGGTAAATTGAGAGCTTTGCCTTTTGACTCAGCTCTCTCTTCACCACGACAGACCGGTACAGCGCCCGCTTCACTGCGGACGCTGCACCTATCCGCCTATCGATCTCACGCTCCAGTTTTCCCTCATTCGTGAACAAGACCCCGAGATACTTAAACTCCTCCACTTGGGGCAGGACCTCCTCCCCGACCCGGAGAGGGCACTCTACCCTTTTCCGGCTCAAGACCATGGCCTCGGATTTGGAGGAACTGATCCTCATCCCGGCCGCATCACACTCGGCTGCAAACCGCTCCAGTGAAAGCTGTAGATCACGACCTGATGAAGCCAATAGGACCACATCATCTGCAAAAAACAGAGAAGTGATTCTAAGGCCACCAAAACGGATCCCCTCAACACCTTGGCTGCGCCTAGAAATTCTGTCCATAAAAGTTATGAACAGAATCGGTGACAAAGGGCAACCTTGGCGGAGTCCAACTCTCACCAGAAACGAGCCTGACTTACTGCCGGCAATGCAGACCAAGCTTTGACACTGGTCGTACAGGGACCTAACAGCCCGTATTAAAGGGCCTGGTACCCCATACTCCCGGAGTACCCCCCACAGAACCCCCCGAGGGATGTGGTCGAATGCCTTCTCCAAGTCCACAAAGCACATGTAAACTGGTTGGGCAAACTCCCACGTACCCTCCAGGACCCTGCTGAGGGTGTAGAGCTGGTCCAGTGTTCCACGACCAGGACGAAAACCACATTGCTCCTCCTGAATCCGAGGTTCGACTATCCGTCGGACCCTCCTCTCCAGAACCCCTGAATAGACCTTACCAGGGAGGCTTAAGAGTGTGAGAAAGGAAAGAGGCCTGTCTGATTTAAACCAGCCACTAGAGAGCACAAGCCAGTGTATCTCTTGTTTCGCTCCCAAGCCCAGGTAAATGGTGAGGGTTGTGTCAGGAATGGCATCCGACATAAAACACTTTTGCCAAAACCATAATGCGAGTTCATCAAAGTGAAACCATACCGGATCGGTCGAGGCCCGGGTTAACAACGACTGCCACCGGTGCTGTTGACAAACAGGGTGCCGGCGGAAATTGTGCTACTGTTAGTCGAAGACCCCAACGTGTCAGGAGACAGAGGGAGAAGAGGAAAGTGAAGAATGTAGGACTGAGGGTTGCAACTCTAAATGTAGGGACAATGACAGGCAGAACATTTTGTGTCAATATCAACGATTTCAGTTCAGCATCTACAACGCTTCAGTGGGGGGTACCGCAGGAGTGCATCCTCGGCCCCCATCTCTTTTCATTATACCTGCTTCCACTAGGTGCTATTTTCCGCAAACACAAAATAGCCTTTCATTTCTACGCCGATGATTGTCAAATTTACAGTACTTCCCCCTCAGGCACAGAAGCTCACGCTCTCTTCAACCCCTTCTTGACTTCCTGGACGACATCCATGATTGGATGGCCTCAAACTTCTTATGTTTCAATGAGAAGAAGTCTGAAGTCATGTTGTTCCATCCCAATGGCTCACTCTCGAACCACGACATTGACCTTCTCGCTCTAGCCCCGCTAGAGAAACAAAGGGTCACTAATCTGGGGGTGATAATCGACCCTTACCTGAAACTTAACAGTCATGTAAACATGATTGTTAAATCCTGCTTTTTTCAGCTTAGGCGGCTGTCTAAGCTGAAGCCCATACTATCCAAAAAGAACCTGGAGACAGTAATTACTGTTTTCATAACATCGAGGCTCGATTACTGCAATTCACTTCTGTTCTGAATCAGTCAGTCCTCCATTGCACGGCTACAGCTGGTCCAAAATGCTGCAACCTGATTCTTAACTGGTACAGGCCATAGAGAGCACATCACACCAGTTTGGACCTCCCTGCACTGGCTACCCATCCACCTTTGGATCCAGTTTAAAATACTCATGTATGTTTTTAAATCTCTGAACAGTTCCGCTCCACCCTATCTCACTGACCTTCTGCAGCCATATGTCCCACGGCGCTCTCTGAGGTCAGCAGACCAGATGCTTCTCTCAATTCTAGATACTCGCCGTAAGCTCAGAGGTGACAGGGTTTTCTCTGTTGCAGGTCCAAAACTGTGGAATGAGTTGCCACTGAGTGTCAGGCAGGCTCCCACTCTCACAGTCTTTAAGTCTCGCTTGAAAACCCACTTCTATTCTCTTGCCTTTAACACAATGTGATTTGTTTTGATCCTCTCTGTACTATACATTGTTCATCATTTTAGTTAGTTTCTGTTGCTATTTGTATCTATAATTTTATTTTATGTTTTCCTGTCTGCTATGCTTGTTTGTTTCTATTGTACAGCACTTTGGTTGGCCTTGTGTCTGTTTAAGTGCTCTATAAATAAATTGGTATGGTATGGTATGGTATGGTATGGTATGGTATGGTAAAGGTAGAGAGCTGGCTGACATGATGCAGAGAAGAAAGATAGATGTTTTATGTGTCCAAGAGACCAAGTGGAAGGGCAGCAAGGCCTGCAGCATTGGAGCAGGGTTCAAACTGTTTTACCATGGTGTGGATAGAAAGAGAAATGGAGTAAGGGTGGTCCTGATGGAGGAGCTGGCAAATAATGTAGTAGAGGTGAAGAGAGTGTCAGATAGGGTGATGTACCTGAAGGTAGAAGTAGAAGGTCTGATGCTAAACATAGTCAGTGGTTATGCTCCACAGGTTGGATGTGATGGTGAGGAGAAAGATACAATTTGGAAATTCATTCATTCAACATTTACTTAGTCAGGTAAATCTTATTGAGCCTCATGGGCTCATTTACGAAAGCGACCTGCTAAAACTAAAGAACGATGAACAGCAATGGTAGAATTTCCTTAAAAAATAAACAATAGAAAACAAAAGAGGGAAAAAAACAAAAGAGAGAAATACATTTTTTTTAACAAAGTATCAAAAAACTAGCAAAACATTATAAGGTAGATGTATAAAATCAAAGACAGGAACAAATCTGCATTGGTTTTTGCCAGGATTCCAACAGATTCTGAAAACCATTTAGAGAAGTCAAGGTCGAGAGCTTCAGATCTTTTTGTAAGATATTCCATGAAGCAGGAGCGGAGTAGGAGAAGGCCCTTTTTCCAAGTTCAGTCCTCACTGAAATATTTGGATGAAGTGATAGAGAGTATTCCCAGGGAGGAAAGAGTGGTGATCGGAGCAGACCTGAATGGACATGTTGGTGAAGGAAACAGAGGGGATAAGGAAGTGATGGGTAGGTTTGTTGTCAAGGACAGAAACCAGGAAGGACAGATGGAGGTGGATTTTGCCAAGAGAATGGAAATGGCAATAGTCAATACCTATTTCCAAAAGAGGGAGGAACATAGAGTGATAAGAGTGGAGGAAGGAGTACGCAGGTCGACTACATTCTGTGTAGAAGAGGAAACCTGAGGGAGATTGGAGACTGTAAGGTTGTGGCAGGAGAGAGCGTGGTCAGACAGCATTGGATGGTTGTGTGTAGAATTACTGTTGTTGTGAAGAAGAGAAAAAGAGGGAAATCAGAGAAGAAGGCATAATGGTGGAAGCTAAAGAAGGAAGAATATTGTGAGAAATTCAGAGACGAGCTCTGGGTGGTAAGAAAGAGCTTCCAAGTGACTGGGCTACTACAGCAACAGTAATTAGAGAGACAGGGGGGACCAAGTACCGTGTGTCATCTGGACAGAGAATGGATGATAGGGAAACTTGGTGGTGGAATAGTGAAGTGCAGGACGCCATTCAAAGATTAGTCAAGAAGAAATATGACAGTGAGAGGACTGAAGAGAGGAGATCGGAATAAAAGGAGATGGGACATAGAACAAAAAGGGAAGTAGCTAAGGCAAAGCAGAGGGCCTACAATGAGTTGTATGGAAGACTGGACACTAAAGAGGGCGAGAAGGACTTGTACCGATTGGCAAGACAGAGGGATCAGGCTGGAAAGGATGTGCAGCAGGTTAGGCTTATTAAAGATGGGAATGGGAATGTTCTAACAAGTGAGGAGAGTGTGATGGGAAGATGGAAGGATTACTTTGAGGAGCTAATGAATGAAGAGAATGAAAGAGAAAGAAGAGTGGAGGTCATAGAAACTGTGGACCAGGAAGTGGAAAAGATTAGTGAGGGTGAAGTCCGGAAAGCTCTGAAAAGAATGAAGAAGGGGAAGGCAGTAGGACCTGATGACATACCAGTGGAGGTTTGGAAATATCTTGGAGAGATGGCAGTGAGGTTTTTGACTCAAATATTTAATGGAATATTTGAGGGTGAGAAAATGCCTGAAGAATGGAGAAGAAGTGTGCTGGTGCCCATTTTTAAGAACAAGCTCTTTTTTTTTTTACTTCCGGCACTGGACGAGGCAGCAGCTTTTTCTTTTCGTTCCTTCCCTACCCGACCTCCCCCCAGCCCCAGCGTGGCTTCTTGTCTTGTCTGCAGCTCCTCAGGAAAACACCTCGACCGCAAATTGAGATGGATTGGGTTGTATGGGCAATAAATTCTATTAAGATTTTTTCCTACAAAACGGCAAGGCACGGGGGAGCCGACCCATCCCCCGCAGTTTGATGGGGAGGATACGTCATGGATTCCTGGAGCGGAGAAATGGTGATGCGTCTCTCTCTGTGCTCTGTGGAGGAGGTGAAGAATTTGGATAAATTGGAATATGATGGCAGACGCTTTGCTTTTGGCGTTTGGGAAGCACTAGTATCGAAAAATGAGGGAGACTTCAGCAGGACTTAATGCCATGTCGGAGCACCCAAGTCTGATCTGCGCCGTGACCTCCATAAATCAGCTGTTTACGAGCTAATCTGGAAGGTGGACACGATCTCTGAGGGTCACAGACCACCCGCACGGCTTGGGACTCTGGACGCTGTAACTGGTCAACATCTGAGGGGTCATAGCTTGGATCAGTGAAAAAAGTCCCAAATTGGATCATATTTGGATCAGAGTTGCCCAGCAGGACTCAAGGCTGCAGAAATTACACTGTGTGCCTGAAGTGAAAAATATTTATGTTATCCCTATATCTGACTTCCCTAAACAGCCTTGGAAAGGTTGGATATCAAATCAAATTTCTCCTGAGACGTGTTTACTGAGGACAACAGCGGCTAACTGACTATCGCTACCCCCGGAGAACTTTTCTGTGAGCGTTATCGGAGGTCGGCTGGTTACATCTGCAGAACTGTTGCTATCTGGAAATGGCTCATGGACAGAAATCTCACTGCCTCAACTTCAAAATGCATAAATGTGATTTGTCATAAACGTTGCTTGCTGGTAGAGTTTTTTGATGTATTGTATAGTGTCCTGTAAGACAAAATGTGATGGATATTTTTTGTAATACCACTGATTAACCTATAGGGCGACCGTGGCGTAGTGGTAATGGCAGTCGTCCCCCGATCGGAAGGTTGGAGGTTCGAATCCCGGTTCCCCACACCATGTGTCGTTGTGTCCCTGGGCAAGACACTTAACCCAGAGTTGCTCCCGGTAGGACTGGAAGGCACCCAGTGTTGCCAGGTGAGAAATGTAGGATTATCGTACTAGAGCCCTAAAATTATCGTATTTTGAGGGAAATTACAGTATTGTACACCCGTCATAAACAAAATAACAAGTATGCACTATAGACACTCTGTTGTTAAATAGCGTCTAACAGGCACTCACAGCTTTGTGGCGTCAGTACTGGTGGGAACCATAGACAATAATACGTATTAATGTCTGGTGGCAACTAATGAGCCCCTTCCCCCCCCTATCTTCTTGTTTTGTTTCATGACGGTTAACCACCACCGAGCTGAAGTGTGGACAGGAGATTTTTTTTAAACTAATTCAGTAAAATTAATTTAATAACTCAACTAAATTCTGTCTATTAAGTTTGTATTTTCAAGGAAATAATAACTTGATCTTTAACTTTACTGATATCACTACTAAAAACATCCCTAATTGTAAATTTAATATTCGTTTTATTTATTTCTTTTTGGAAATGCTTTCTTCTCGTTTCATACCCTGGACATTCCATAAAGACTTGTTGAACCGTTTCAGGGAAATTGCTGCGCACATGTCACAAAAAAATCATGTTGCATGTTTTCCAATTATTTTAAGAGATTTATTAAGGTCTGTGTGTCCTATTCTAATGCGAGTAAGTTCCTGTTTCTTCCTGCTTTTCTTGTATATCTTACCTTTTTATGAATGTTGTGTAAATGTCTTCCTGTATCAGTAATGTCCCAGTTTTCCTGTCACATTTTCTTGATATATTTCTTTATTATAATTTAACGTTCAACTTTATATAAATGTTCTATCATTTTCATCACTTCTTCCAGACCGGTGTCACACGGCTCTGCTTTTTCTAACGCATGGGGCGGGCGCAACGGACTATTCAAGTCAATCATGGTCGTTGTTCTGCATATACGTCACTCTTATGTCACATTTAGAAAAGCACGATTGGCTGGAATTTCAAGATGCCTTCAGGGTTCACAAAAAAACTCAGACAGTTGCGACAGGCTGATGGAAACCGATCACAACTACACGTTCACAGAATGGTCAAATTATCGCATTTTTGGCCTTTTTCGGGATTATTGATCGTACATCGTACAGAGGGCAAAATTATCGTACAAATACGATAATCATCGTGCACCTGGCAACACTGAAGGCGCCTTGCATTTGGATCATATTAGTCCTGTTCTGTACTCTCTCCACTGGCTTTCGATTTATTTTAGGGTTCATTTTAAAATTTTGGTTTTAACTTTTAAAGCACTCCATGGTGAGACTCCCAAATATGTTTTCAACCTTTTGAAGCCACTCTGTCAGTCTAGAACTCTGAGGTCTTCTAATCAGCTACTGCTGTCGGTCTCTAGAACCCATTTTAAAACCCGTGGTGATAGAGCATTTCAGGTGGTGGCACCGAGGCTCTGGAACGCTCTCCCTCTAACAATGCGTGGCTCCGAGTCAACTGATGCATTTAAAAGAAGTCTTAAGACTTATCTTTTCAAACAGGCTTATGGTTAATTGTACTTATCGATTTTAGAGTTTATCATGTGTAACCTTTTTGTATAGCATGTTTTAAGAGTGTATAATTTTAGTATGATTTTATTATGTGCATTTCTTCTGTAAAGCACTTTGTGATTTTATATCTGTGAAAGGTGCTGTAGAAATAAAGTTTACTTACTTACTTGCATGTCATTCGCCGCTACCCGTGTATGAATGTGTGTATGAATGGGTGGATGGTTGGTATTGTAAAGCACTTTGGGGCTCCTCACAGGGGGCTGGAAAGCGCTATATAAATAAGATCCATTTACCATTTACCATTTAACCTCATGTTACCTTCCCTTTTTCCATATCTAAGATTGTGGCGGTACGGTTTAATTACTGCCGCGGTTGCGCGCACTCTCCCCCATCTGAAGGACGGGTGTGCGTCAATTGCGATGTTTTTGTGCCCCGGTGCAATGACGATGCCAATAAAGATATATTCTATTCTATTCTATTCTACAGAGTTGTAGCAACTACAGGGGAATTAAGTTGATGAGCCACACGATGAAGATCTGGGAGAGAGTTGTGGAAGCAAGACTTAGACAAGAGGTGACTATCTGTGAGCAACAGTATGGCTTCATGCCAAGAAAGAGCATCACATATGCCATATTTGCTTTGAGAATGTTGATAGAGAAGTACACAGAGGGTCAGAAAGAACTCCATTGTGTGTTTGTGGATTTAGAAAAAGCATATGACAGGGTGCCAAGAGAGGAGGTGTGATATTGCATGAGGAAATCTGGAGTGGCAGAAAAGTATGTTAGACTGGTACAGGACATGTATGAGGACAGCAGGACAGTGGTGAGATGTGCTGTAGGAGTGACAGATAGCTTCAAGGTGGAGGTGGGATTGCATCAAGGATCGGCTCTGAGCCCCTTCTTGTTTGCTCTGGTGATGGACCGACTAACAGATGAGGTCAGGCAGGAATCCCCATGGACTATGATGTTTGCAGATGACATTGTGATCTGTGGTGAGAATAGGGAACAGGTGGAAGAGAACTTGGAGAGGTGGAGGTATTCACTTGAAAGAAGAGGAATGAAAGTCAGCCGTAATAAGACAGAGTACATGTGTGTGAATGAGAGGGAGGCCGGTGGAACAGTGAGGCTACAAGGAGCAGAGGTCACGAAGGTGCAGGACTTCAACTACTTGGGGTCCACCGTGCAGGACAATGGGAAATATGGTAAAGATGTGAAAAAGAGAGTCCAGGCAGGATGGAGTGGATGGAGAAAAGTTTCAGGAGCGATTTGTGACAAAAAGGTGTCAGCAAAGGTCAAAAGAAAAGTTTACAAGACAGTGGTGAGACTAGCTGTATTGTATGGTCTGGAGACAGTGTAATTGACAAAAAGACAAGAGAAAGAACTGGAAGTGGCAGAAATGAAGATGCTGAGGTTCTCCTTAGGAGTGACAAGGACGGATAAGATCAGGAATTAGATCATCAGAGGTACAGCACATGTTGAACAACTGGGAGACAAAGTGAGGAGGCCAGACTGAGATGGTTTGGACATGTCCAGAGGAGGGACAGTAGGTATATTGGTAGAAGGATGTTAGAAATGCAGCTGCCAGGAAAAAGACAAAGAGGATGGCCAAAGAGGAGATATATGGATGCAGTTAGAGAGGACATGGAGGTAGTTGGAGTGAGGACAGAGGATGCAGAGGACAGAGTGAGGTGGAGGAGGATGACTCGCTGTGGCGACCCCTGAAAATGGAAAAGCCAAAAGAAGAAGAAGAAGAAGAAGGAAAAAGGCCTGTCTGATGTTCAAGGGAAGGTCGTTCCACAAGCCCCTTTCATAAGACAGCTCAGTCCGGGCCTGATGCGTGTTCAGTCCTCCAACGAGCATTCAGAAAAAACACAATATGCGCCCCTGATCCGCGAGCAGAGGTATCAGGCCCGGATCTGTCGACTTGTGAAAGGTGTGGGGGTGTCTGCGGCTTCAAACTGATTTGTATAATGGGAGGAATGATGACGTACTCTCCCGGCGCCCACTGTCGTGCTCTATTTAAATGTGTAAACAAGAACATGACATTTGTATTTTGCTTGCGCATCACTCGCTATTCTTCGCCGAATCTTTTTCTTTTTTCATTGATCGGCATTTCCTCAATGTGCGCAATGCTGTGTCGAAGCTTGCATGTGATTTTGTTGGTCTTCGTGCAAATAATTACTGCATCTTGGCATTTATTAACAAAAGCATTCAGATAAGCACAACGATGTTCGCTAGCGTCGCCATGTTTGTTTACAGACACCTCTGCGGCCCCACTTTAAACACGTAGGCACCACGTCCTCTGAGCTGCAGATTTTCACCACGCCTCTTTTCAACCCGCGCTGCAAATCGTTTTGTGAATGCTCCATTGAGGCCGTGGCCGGATTCAACTTTGTTTTATGAATGACCCGGGGGGGATTAAAGCCGGGCCGCTCTATGCGGCTATTGCGCAGATTTGACTTATGAAAGGCACTATTAATCCAGCCGGGTGGTCACAAAGGTGTGAATTACTGTTTCGAAATGCCGCTGAGAAAAAATTGGCTTCACTTTAGCCAGCTGCGTTAAATGGGAAAAAATATATAAATAGTTTTAGCAACAGCTCTGGTGTGATGTTCTAACTTTAGTCCAGCATTGACTTTGAAAGTTTGTATTACGGTAGTTGGCCTGATAAACAAAGCCAAGGAACCAACATCTGCTAGCATGATGGCTCAGTGGTTAGCACTGTTGCCTCACAGCCAGAAGGTCCTGAGTTCAATTCCCAGTTAGACCTAGGGTCTTTCTGTGTGGAGTTTGCCTGTTCTTCTCGTGCTTGCGTGGGTTTCTCTGGGTACTTCGGTTTCCTCCCAAAGACCAAAACATGCATGTTGGGCTGACTTCAGGCCCAGGCCTCCCTTGCAAAAGAGATCTGTGATCTCAATGGGATTTGCCTGGTTAAATAAAAGTTAGTAAATCTACATTGGGAGTCAGAAAGAACTCCATTGTGTGTTTGTGGATTTAGAAAAAGCATATGACAGGGTACTAAGAGAGGAGGAGAGGTATTGCATGAGGAAATCTGGAGTGGCAGAAAAGTATGTTAGACTGGTACAGGACATGTATGAAGACAGCAGGACAGTGGTGAGATGTGCTGTAGGAGTGACAGATAGCTTCAAGGTGGAGGTGGGATTGCATCAAGGATCGGCTCTGAGCCCCTTCTTGTTTGCTCTGGTGATGGACCGACTAACAGATGAGGTCAGGCAGGAATCCCCATGGACTATGATGTTTGCAGATGACATTGTGATATGTGGTGAGAACAGGGAACAGGTGGAAGAGAACTTGGAGAGGTGGAGGTATGCACTTGAAAGAAGAGGAATGAAAGTCAGCCGTAGTAAGACAGAGTACATGTGTGTGAATGAGAGGGAGGCCAGTGGAACAGTGAGGCTACAAGGAGCAGAGGTCACAAAGGTGCAGGACTTCAAGTACTTGGGGTCCACTGTCCAGGAAAATGGGAAATGTGGTAAAGAGGTGAAAAAGAGAGTCCAGGCAGGATGGAGCGGATGGAGAAAAGTTTCAGGAGTGATTTGTGACAAAAAGGTGTCAGCAAAGGTCAAAGGAAAAGTTTACAAGACAGTGGTGAGACCAGCTATGTTGTATGGTCTGGAGACAGTGTCATTGACAAAAAGACAGGAGAAAGAACTGGAAGTGGCAGAAATGAAGATGCTGAGGTTCTCCTTAGGAGTGACAAGGATGGATAAGATCAGGAATGAGATCATCAGAGGTACAGCACATGTTGAACAACTGGGAGATAAAGTTAGGGAGGCCAGACTGAGATGGTTTGGACATGTCCAGAGGAGGGACAGTGGGTATATTGGTAGAAGGATGTTAGAAATGCAGCTGCCAGGAAAAAGACACAGAGGGAGGCCAAAGAGGAGATATATGGATGCAGTTAGAGAGGACATGAAGGCAGTTGGAGTGAGGACAGAGGATGCAGAGGACAGAGTGAGGTGGAGGAGGATGACTCGCTGTGGCGACCCCTGAAAATGGAAAAGCTGAAAGAAGAAGAAGAAGAAATCTACATTGGGAGTCTCAGTGGGTCTTCCAAAGACCATCACCTCAGTCTTTTCCTTGTTAAACTTTAAGAAATTCACAGCCATCCGGGATTTTATTTCCTCCAGACATGAAAACAGAGGGCCCAGAGAGTTAGAGTCCTTTTTCTTTAGGGGCATATACTGTAAATCTGTGTATCATTCACATAACAATGAAAGGAGATCCCATATTTTCTAAAAATAGAGCCAAAAAGGAGCAGATACAGCATGAAGAGGAGGGGGCCTAAGATTTAGCCCTGTGGAACCCCACACAAGAGAGGAGCCGAGGAGGACATGTGGTCACCAAGGCACAAACAGAAAGTATACTCAGATAAAATAGGACAGAAGCCAGCACAATATAAATATTGCCAGATGTAGAAAATGCAATGAAATCATCTATGTTTGGTGTGGCTTCAAGTGCATGCTCAGTACACAAACCAATACTGATCATGCACAAAGTCGGCTGCAACTTGTGTTTTCCTAGCCTGGTTAAAACCAGACCCTTGTCCCTCACTTCGCTTCATACTAGGGTCTGGACATTCTCTAAAGAGAACCGATTCTTAATGGAGGCGTGGCCTCTGCTGAGGTTACCCAATCGTTAACGTTTGGCCGTGACGTTTGTTGCGCTGAGCTGCAACATACGTCACGTTAGCCTGTCCAGTCCAGTTAGCCTGGCGAGGGCTGTTCAGATAAACAGCTCAGAAACCACTCGGTGGATATTTTTTCTGCTACCAGTGTGTAATTATATGTCTGTAATTTACTGACTGTTGGCCTGGATGAAACATTTGAGATAAAATTCGATTTTTTATCATTTATTTTCATAGCGCCCCCGAGGCTCTCTAGAAAAAGTCAAACCGAAACAATTTAAATCTAGCAGATTTAACCATTTCGTGAATTGATTTAGGAACAGTTAAGCTCAGGAACACTTGTGCTATAACGTCAGCTAAGAAATATATTTTTTCTCAGCAAAGAAATAATAGTTTTTACCGTGTTCTCTTGTAAATTCCTTCGTGCCGGCAGCCATTTTAAGCAGGGCAAACTGACGACGTCAGTCGACGTCGTTCAAAACCTTCTGTTCTCTGATTGGTCCGGAAACTCCGCCTTCTGTTCTCTGATTGGTCCGGTCAAAAATCTACCGGAGAAATCCTTGTCTATGGGAGAAGTCCCAGACGGAGCAGTGAAGGGAAATGAGAATTGAGCGGAGCTGTGTAGGAAGGCGAGGGCCAGGCTAGTGTTTTCCCAAAATCTGTATTAAAAAGGTCTGGATACACTTAAAACAGAGCAACCACAGCTAAATGATGTTAGCAAACACAAAATTAGCTGTCACATTTATAGATATTGAGCAAAAAAAATATGTGGTTGTCCCACATATTCAATCCCAACACCCTGAATGCTAATGAATGGCTTCAGATCTAATTTAAAAACTTTACATGAACTACTGAAGTTAATTGTGTGTCTGTTAGCACAATAGCTCATGAATCTCTTGATGGATTTTAATAAAACAATTGTTTTTTTTTCTGTTTACCTAAGGTTTTCAGGAGGGGGAACTTTTCAACTGTTGATCAAAGTTGTAATTATAAATTATCTTAAAATTCAAGAGAAGTTATGTTGGCTTTACATGCTTACCATAAATTTTTGTGAAATATAGGGGAAATGCTCTCTTTTTGGTTTAACTGAAACTCTACTATTTCTAGGCGTGTCACATGAAATTAGAAAAGAGTTTGTGAGGCATCCCTTTGAGCTGGCGATTGACAAAACAAAAGACAACTCATAGATCTGTGGTTTCATGACAGCTGTCTTCCAGAACAAGGCTCAGTTGTCACTGCAGTCTTAATACCTCAGAGGTCCGAACTAATACTTCACAGGTACTCACATCTTTGTTTACTTCGTTGAATGTACTCCATTCTTCATTCTGATGAACATCAACATTGAATGTGAAATATTTCCTTCACTGCTTCAGAGGTAGATGTTTGACCAGCTGGCCTGCATTTTTGATGTTGATTTCTTTCTTTCATATCGGTTTTCCTTCTCCGTCTCCCGTTTTCAAACCCTTCTGGGTACCAATTAGAGCTTAAAGCTGCTGAAGTGTGTGCACATAGGTGTGTGTGCTTCTTGTGTGTGTCTCGCTGCATGTGTGATAACGCCAGCTCAGACAACATGCTATAGGCTACCTGTCAACAGGCACTTCAGTGCTCACCATCTGTTCAAGATGGGAAATGTTCTTCATTTCTCCAAAAACGCAGCCCTAGCTTCACAAGAAAAGCCTGGTGCTGACTGAAATGTGCTATAATTGCCTTTTCAGGGATGCCATGTTTTCAGTGTGAATACTATGTGTTCTCAAGCATGTGTTTTCTTGTTTGTTTTTGCTTTATTGTTACGTAACCATTTTTGGACTGTATATGTGAAGCTCTGTTGCTAAATACAGTATATTGCTCATGGAGCTTTTTTTTCTACTTTCTTCTATATTAAAAAGTTTCAGTGCACAGGAGTCAATACTGAAATTATTGTACAGCAAAAGTCGAGATTTACCGGCAACTGTTACTTTGTAGCATTATCAATTTAATTAATTACAAAATATGTCTTTAAATCTCTTTTGTTCAAGTGTCAATATGAGATTTCTAGTCTTAATAAATGACCACTGGTAATGGAAGTTGAGAGGACGTTCAAAATAATTCAGGGAAGTTTTTTTGTTTTGCATTTGCTCTGTGTAAAACAAGTTTAAACCTGGTAGCAACTAAAGGTTTGTCACACAATCTGAACAAAAGTTTTTCCACTTGAGCCATGAGCTTAAAACTCTGGCGTCCGCTCTCTCCTCGTTACTCCATCGCACACTCCAGGATCCCTCCTACCTCGCTCTCTTTCTGTATAATGTCATGCAGACTTATATTGCCGCCAGCCTTCAGGCCATGGGGATTGAATGCAGCTTTTATTTATAGAGGGTGATCTGCTCAAACATATGTTCCCTTTAGCAAAGTCATCAGTGTCAAATTCGCTGGAGCTCCACTAATACTACATTTAGCTTAGCGTGCATATGTTTAAAATCAACCGGACAGAAAACCTTGAAGTTGTAGTGAAAGCTAATGAACCACGTTGTTAACCTTTCTGAACTCCAGTAATTAATTCCATTTCTGGGGGGAAAGTTTGAAGAATTGTCAAAGTTTTAAAGATGGACAGAAGTCAGAGTCAGAGTCAGAGAGTCTTTATTGTCATTTGCACCGCATGTGGTACATGTGATGAAAACGAGATTATGTACAGGGTCCCAGTTACATCCAACAACAAATGCAAGAGAAAAACAGTAATAACATCTAGAATTAACTAAGAGAAACATCAACTAGTAATACACTAAGCCCTAATGTAGTGGAAAAACATCATTATAAACAGCAGCACGAACATGAGTCTGTATGAGCAGATGGTCACAGATGAACACAGCAACAAGAAAACAGATCAGCATCAGCATGATGTGATATTTTGCAGTGTTTATTCTTATTATTTATTTATTCATGAGTCTAACAGCCTCAGGGTAGAAGCTGTTCCTCAGTCTAGTGGTTCTACATTTGATGCTCCTCAACCTCCGTCCTGAGGGAAGTGGGGCAAAGAGTGAGTGTGCTGGGTGAGTGAGGTCTTTCAGTTCCACTGGAAGTATGTTTAACTTGGTACGCATCGTTCGGTTCCTCAGTAGTTCAAATGGAGTAGCTCCGGTAGTTGCATGCGGAGTAGCTCGGTAGTTGTGAAGGAATTCAGTGACAGCTTCCTTCCATGAGCTGTGACTTCTTTCAGCTGTTTGTATGCAGTCTTTAAGCACTCTGTTAAATCTTTCCACAGCACCATTTGCTCTGGGATAATATACACTTGACTTTAAGTGCTGTATCTCTCTCTCTCTCAGAAAAGTAGTAAACGCATGCGAAGTAAACTGAGTACCATTATCTGAAACAAGATACATTGGATTACCCTCTCGACTGAACACAGTTGTTAGGACACTCAGTATTACGTCTGTAGTAACAGTAGGAGCGAATGCAACCTCAGGCCATTTGCTGTAGTAGTCTGTTAGCACAATAGCATAACGGCAGTCCCATTTAGCATTTTCAAACGGACCTGTAATGTCAATTGCAACTTTTTCCCATGGTTTGCTAGGAAATTCAACAGGAGTAAGTGGAGCAGTAGTAGTTATTTGTTGCACTGGAACAGCATTCGGCAACATCTGTACTTTATGTATGAAATTTTTATCATAACCAACTTCCCTAACTGACATTCCTGGAGAATGTTCTGAAGCAGTATTTGTTAAAGCTGGCTGAACCATAGAGGTAGTAAAAGTAGCAGTAGCAATTTGTCGTCCCTCCAGCTTCATTTGTAATGCTTGGAATAAATCTAAACCCAGCAGGGCAGCACCTGACTGAACAACAATAAGAGTACCTTCAGTAGAAATACCATCATGAGAAATAGTAGCTTTTAAGCACCCTTTCACAGCAATTTTCTCTTTTGCATAAGTAACAAGAGTAACTGTAGGTTCAGTTAGTACACAGTCATAAAAGTAGGTGTGGTAGATCTCTTCTGGTATAATGGACACTGATGAGCCTGTATCCACAATCAGCTCAACATCTGTACGTCGTCCATTAACAGTCACTTGAACGGTGCAGAGAATCTTGTCTTGTACAGCATTGTTCATGTAAAGAACTGTGGCTTCATTAACGACGACTTCACGTACCTCCTTTTGAGTTGAACGGCAAACACGTGAAAAATGACCCACTTTACCACACTGGTTGCATGTCGTTTTAGCAGCAGGGCATGCAGGGTTGTTAGCAAGATGGTCGAAGGATCCACAGCGGAAGCAGGAACGGCGTGTAGTAGCAGCAAGTTGAGTCGTGGAAGCAGCATGGTCCCGCGGCGTCCTCCTCGCGTCCCAGCGGCGGCTTGACTTCGGCTGTCTTTGTACGGCCCTCACGGGAGCTGAAGCGTTAGCAGCGTTAGCATCAGACAGTACAGCCCTCACGGGAACAGAAATGCTAGCAGCGGTAGCATCAGAAAGTACGTTAGCATCTCTTAATCCACTCTCAATTTGTAGCGCCAACGTTGTAGCTTTAGCAAGAGTTAGCTCCGGTTCGAGTAACAGTCTGTCTCTGATTCGATTATTAGCAACACGCTCTATCAGTTGATCACGTAGCATTTGTTCCTCCATGTTTCCAAAGTCACATGTGGCAGCTAACTCACGCAGAGAAGCTAAGAATTGTTGTACCTTTTCATCCGGCCGTTGTACACGTTGTCGAAACTTGTGACGTTCAGCAATCACGTTCACCTTCGGGACGAAATGTTCTTTAAGAGCAGTAATAGCAGTAGCGAACGTGGTCCCGGTATTCGGCAGGCTGTAGAAAAGTCTTTGTCCTTCCGTACCCAAAGCATGGAGTAGAACCGCGCGCTTTCTGGCATCAGGCCAGTCGTCTCCCGATGCGGCTATCACTAGCATGTAGTTGTCGAACATCTTTAGCCACGTTGGAAACGGTATTGTCGGTTCACCTGGGCACGGCATGAATGGAGCAGGCAAAGGTACAGAAAGAGCCATCCTCGTCGATCCTCGTCGCCAATGTTGTGTTGTTGCTAATATGTAGGTGTAGAATCAGAGTACTGTAGACGGAGCTCACTTCATAACACCATGCTTTATTTAACTCTTTTCCAACTTCTTCTTCTCCCCTCCACACATCCTGTTCTCTCCCTACTCGGAGGTTCCCCCTGCTGTCAGTCTTATGCAATTGCAGGACACAACACACAGGCTGGGCGGAGCGTCCACATTCGGTTGTGCCTCCAATGCCTCGCGGACAGGGGAGGTCAAACCGGAGCTCCTTTTCCTCCTCTGTAAGGAGCTGGCAGGCTGAGCACTCGCTGCTGAACCAAGACCTGCTGTCAATGTTGGACTCCAAAGCATGACTCACAGAAGGGGTGCTTGTCTGCCGTCAGGATGATGCCAAAATCATATCCTGTGCATTTCTTGAAGGTGGTTTGAAAGACATGTTGTCTCGTGGAAAAAATCTTCGTTAGTGTTAGACGTGAAAATTTTTTTGGGAGCAATCTCTCGGTCAATGGCCACTTGGGCGGCCATGGTGTAGTGGTAATGGCAGTCGTCTCCCGATCGGAAAGTTGGCGGTTCGACTCCCGGGACCCGCACCATGTGTCGTTGTGTCCTTGGGCAAGACACTTAACCCTGAGTTGCTCCCGGTAGGACTGGAAAGCACCTTGCATGGTAGTCTGCCGCCACCGGTTTATGAATGTGTGTAGCATTCAATATATGTGTAGCACTTTGAGATTTTCAGTAATGAAAAGTGCATTATAAATTGAATTAATTATTATTATTATTATTATTATAAATTGTGACCGAGGTGTGGCCCACAGCAGGTGGGCGTGGACTACAAGTCTTCAGTGTTGGCGCAAAGCGCAGGGATAAATCCATTAGGCGTGGCTTAAAGGGCAGAGCCTACACAGAATAGAACATCTAGTCTCCTCCTCCATGTTCATTTACTTTTGTTGTTTCAGCACTTGACTAAAACTACTTATCTTTTTTGCCAATAGAACCACTTAAAAACTTAAAGTTTTGTATACTTTTTTCTTTTTGTGAATTGCTCCATTTTCTCCCCACTTCTTACAATTCCTGGAGTGTATCATGGACATTCACTCTTTGCAGTGAATGCATGCTGCTTCTCAAAGTGCTGTGAAAACATGGAGGGAAATTTTCTGAGCTACAAGAGGGTAATTTAAAGACAAGATGTTTGCAATAAAGTTTATTTCACACGCTTTTTCCTATCTTCGCACCCTCGTCAACACAAAGCAATAAGATAACCTGTCACTTTGAAGAGCTTATGACATCCACCACCCACAGGTTCGTAGCGGCATCCAAACACTTTCTCGTTCCAATTGCATTGCTGACGCTCCTATATTCAGCTATCCAGGCGAGAGCACACTGAGCTGGGGACATTGTGAGCCCTGTGTGCCCCCTGTTAGCACCATACGCACATCTCTCGATAATATGCTCAAAAAATGCCCCCTGCCCACCCTTGTTATAGGAAACTCTCTCACAATGAATAATGACGGACATCAGGGTGCCAAATGTCCCATGCAAGACACCATAACAAATTCTGCAACATCTGGGAGAAACATCTGTTTGACTGCTGAAAGCAACGCTGATTCATTAGTTTCACAAACGCCTTATCTTGAAGTCACAGTCAGCTGTTTCAGGAATGCACTCAGGGATTTGTTTTATTCAAAGACAAATCTACAGCATAAACAGGTTTTAATAAAATATTATTTGAGAGTAAATGAGAAGGAAAAATCTCCTTCACTAAATAGGTATAGTTTTAATTGTGGTTCAGCTCTACTGTTAATGAAAGAAGGTCTGCTTCCGAAGGAAATCCATGCCGAAAAAAAAAGATCCAGTTTCTTAAAGTTGAGAATGAGGATGAATTAATGCATTCATTCAACATGTATTCATTCAGGTTAGTCTCACTGAGCCACGAGGACTCGTTTATAAGAGAGATCTGCCTTAAACAAAGAACACAGATGAAGTACAGACAATAATAGACAATCATATAAAAAGCATATAAAATGAAATAGTAAATAGAAGAATTGTATTTAACAAAACGAAACAAAAACAGGTACATTATGAAGTGATGTAAAATAATAAAAACAGGAACATATATGCATTGGTTTTTGCCATGAACTTAAAGGGGAACTGACATCATCTTTCTACTTTGCATGAAATGTTACAAGATCTATATCTTGTAACATTCAACTATGTTAGTTTTTGTAAAAACAATGGTAAATTAATGAAAATTCCAATGAGTTTAAAC
Organism: Garcialebias charrua; assembly: GCA_038048925.1. Taxonomy (NCBI): domain Eukaryota; kingdom Metazoa; phylum Chordata; class Actinopteri; order Cyprinodontiformes; family Rivulidae; genus Garcialebias; species Garcialebias charrua. The sequence continues at coordinate 16,312 of JBBPBX010007881.1, read as the reverse complement.
TTCGTACCGTGTTTCGTCACAGTAAATCCGGGAATTTCCGCATACGTCATCTGTGACGTAGTGTCCAGAGTCTGCTCGAACACACATTGAAAAACAATGGCGGAGAATACAGACGGATCCTACGAGTTTAGCAATTTAAAAGTTGAGATTTTAGCGATTTGTCTGCAGTTTGGGAATCCGAAGTTATTTTGAGTGATCAACAAGAAACAGCAGGTTAAAATTTTGTTTCTGCTGCCACTGTATTTATTAGAGCTTTTACGTTCAGGAAGTGAGCAGGTGTCTGAGTTTGCAGCAGCAACTTTTCGAGGGTGAAGGGATTCTACCAGATCTAACTCGTTTACAGAGCACTGAAATGGTAATACATTAATTAATGTATCTAATAATTATTCAACATTAATTTATAGTTTTAAAAAATGACTCCCTTTTAAATGATCTGTTTTCTTTTAGATGTTTATTCTAACATACGTTCTGAAAAACATCATTCATATTTCATTTCCAATGAAACATAACACATAAGAACCTCTTCATTTTGTCACAGAGGTAATAGATGCTGTAGTTTACATTTACATACTAAAGTTAATTAACAAATAATCCTTCTTGCTCTGACCCTGTCATGAATACTTGTCAGTTTTATGACCTGTATCAAAAACGTAAGAGCATTTTTAAACAAAGCCCCGTTTTTCTGTTTAATATATATAGGTATAACAGATTGAGTTTAACATAAAATAAATAGTGTTTTATGTTTAAATATCAGTTATTAAGTCTTCCATTATGCCACCTTGTTTAGGACTGGATCCAATCAGCTGCTTTTGGGTGAAGGCAGGGGACCCCCCGGACAGGTCTCCAGTCCATCACAGAGACACCCCAGACAGGTCTCTAGTCCATCACAGAGACACCCCGGACAGGTCTCCAGTCCATCACAGAGACACCCCGGACAGGTCTCCAGTCCATCACAGAGACACCCAGGACAGGTCTCCAGTCCATCACAGAGACACCCAGGACAGGTCTCCAGTCCATCACAGAGACACCCAGGACAGGTCTCCAGTCCATCACAGAGACACCCAGGACAGGTCTCCAGTCCATCACAGAGACACCCCGGACAGGTCTCCAGTCCATCACAGAGACACCCAGGACAGGTCTCCAGTCCATCACAGAGACACCCAGGACAGGTCTCCAGTCCAAACATCTCAGCTGCATTTTTTGGACCAAACAGGATGGATGAAAACAAACGGATGGATGAAGATGCATCTAAACTTGTTTTTGTTGTAAATAAATGTAAATTTACAACAACAAAAAATATCTTGAATGCTTGATTGTTGATGGATAAAAATACACAAATAAAAACTAGTAAAAAATATAAAAGCATTAATTTTGGCACCATCTGCAGCTTCAATAAGATTTCATCAAAATAAACCATTTTAATAAAAACTGAATAAGTAAAAAGGAAGCTGGTCTACATTTTTTTTATAAACATGTCACCATAAAAAAAAAATTAGTTTGTAGCCTTAAAACAGAAACAACACTCAAAAGATGCATCACAAAATGTTTATTCTCATACAGTAGTTGGATTTAGCTTGTTTTCACTTTAACAGCAGGGTTGTGTTCTCCCTCTGCGTTCCTCCGATGCTTTTTTTCTCCATGGGCAAGAAGAGTTTAACAAAGTGACGTGTAGGGAGATTTGATCACATCATCCAACACCTTAAACAGAAAAACGGGGCTTTGTTTTACATATACAGTATATATAATACATTTACATACATGAGAATATATGACTGCCTGATCACATCTGATCTGATATTTCTAACTGGATTATTAAGCGTGTGTCAGGGTGTCTTAGAAATACATTTAAGTAATGGTTTAAACTTTTTATCAATACTTAAAATAAAGATTTTATAATATTTTATTTTATTTTGTAAATTATAAATATATACCGGTACTTATACAATATTTGTGATATAACAGTTACACTTTATTTACAGTGAAATATTTACATTACATACATTATAGTTTTCAATTTTAATTGAATGAAAAGTATTTATATGATTAAACAAAAAATAAGGTGAATATCATATATTGTTTTAATTTGGATGTAGTGTCCAATGAACAGTGTTGTTTTGTTTTTTCATTTATATGAGTGACATAGTCATGTCTGTAGCTCTTCATAACCATCAACAATCTGTCCAGTCAGCATTCAACAGTGCTACCATCCCAGATTTGCAACTTCTGGACTCGTTTTAAACAGAAGTCAGAGTCAGAAAACTAAAATGTTTGAGCAGCAATTGAAAAATGAACAAAAACAAACCTGAAAACACAAACTGACATATTTTGATTAAAACAGATGAAAACAAATACACACTGATGATCCAGCCATGAAAATGTATGTTATTTACTGCAGACAAATCGCTAAAATCTCAACTTTTAAATTGCTAAATTCGTAGGATCCGTCTGTATTCTCCGCCATTGTTTTCAATGTGCGTTCGAGCAGAATCTGGACACTACATCACAGATGACGTATGTGGAAATTACCGGATTTACCGTGACGAAACACGGCACGAAGTTTAAACTCATTTTAAAAGGAATTTTCATTAATTTAACATTTATTTTCCAAAAACGAACATAGTTGAAAGATGATGTCAGTTCCCTTTAAGAGTTGTTTAAAATCCCTTAGAGAGGTCAAGGTCGAGAGCTTCAGATCTTTTTGCAAGGTGTTCCAGGTTACAGGAGGTAAGAGAAGGCCCTTTGGCCAAGTTCGGTCTGCGCTGAGGGGACACTGCAGGTAATTATGTCCTAAGAGTGTACGCTATAGCTGCACTCACGAAGTGACATTTAAAAGGAGATGTATGAAGGCAACAGACCAAGAAGTGATTTAAAGATGAAAATGTACCAGCGAGAGAGTCTGCATGAAGTTAATGATGACCAGTTAAGTCAAAGTCAAAGTCAACTTTATTGTCAGAACTGCAATATGTACAGGACATACACAGGATTGAAATTGCGTTTCTCTCAGTCCCTTAACCAGTGATAATAATAATAATATTGAATTTAATTTGTAACGCACTTTTCATTGACAAAAAATCTCAAAGTGCTACAAGGTGCAACTAAAATCAATGATCAAATAAAAACAATTGATAAAATCAAGTAAAACCAATGATAAAATAACAAAAATCAGTAATAAAATCAACTAAAAACAATGATAGTATCAACTAAAATCACTAAATCAGAGATATAATCATGTGGAGGGGCAGAGTAGGCTTGCTTAAAAAGAAAGGTCTTTAAGCCTTTTTTAAAGTCAACCAGTGATTGAAGGTGCAGTGATCAGTATGATAGTTACAGCCAGTTATGAATAGCACACCATGATAGACAGTGTCCAACATCTGTAAGATGCTTGTAGGAGCATTCAGGCATTTTATTCATGAATAAAAACAATGAGAAGAATAGAGACAAATGACTACTGCTATTTAAATGGCCTAATTTTCAACTTCTTCTTATACATTTAAATAATCTATAAGGATTAAAGTTGTTTTCCTCAATCTCATTCGATTGGTTTACCTTACCTTCTGACAGGCAGGTCAGGTCAGGTATGTTGGGTGGATAAGTGTAACATTTGCACGCTAACAGACTCCTGGGCTTGACATCTCCACAGAGAAGGTTTGAAGAAGTTTCTTTTTAAATGTATGTGTTTAATGCAAGTCAAAAGTGAAAGAGGGTTTCATTTATATTCTTGAATAAATCTGCCGAGGAAGGATTGTGGAGGGAGGAACTGACATGTGAATGAAGAGAAGAAAATGTATGCCTCGAGGAAACAGACTTGAGAGAAAAAAGCCTACAGAAAATATGATAGATGAATTGCAGGGATAGGAAGGATATGAGGGTGCAAATAAGCATAAATCATATGAAGCAGAGCTCCCCGTTTCAAAGGAACAATCTCTTTCATCTGACAGGTAATGATAGCACTGCTTTCAGCACTTTTCCTCCTACCTGAGGCTTTACTACTTTCCATTTATTTACTGTGTCTAACTGCGGTTCACTTAAACATAACCTAATAAAGCCTTTTTATGAGGTCACATAACATTAAACTAACTCAAAAGAAGAGGGGGATTTGCTGTTTGAACCACAGTACACAAGTCTGAAGACTGGATGATGAAAGTTTTAAGATGTTCAGACCATAAATCGACCATTTCAGTCTAGATTAAATGTCCAACTTGGGCTCTCTGTGATGTTTGCAGAATTTACAGGTAGATTTTTGTGTGTGTTGTATTAAATTAATTATGTCATCTATTTATCCATTTCCTTCCACTTACCCATGGTTGGGTTGTAGTAGAAACAGCACCAAGAAGAATACCTGACTACTGTATCCCTCTCCTCAGTGACACTCTCCAGCTCCACCGGGGGGCTCTCAGGGCATTCCCAGACCAGAGAGCGTCTATATTATCAGCTGAGTTTTAAAAGTACTTGTTGTAAACCATAAAATAAAATATGCCAACGGTTATCCTGAACTATTATATCAAAAGGTGCAAGTTGAAAGAGTATACCCCAGCATTTTTCAAGACGATGTTTGGTTGGAAATATAAGAACCTGAAGCTAAACACAAGTGTCATGAAGACCAAGTTTAGCATTCAAACACAAGAGGCTTTTGCAAACTTCTGCTTGACCAATAAGTTTACTGTTTCAACATTATTCCCTACTATAGTCTAATGCTTGGAACATTTATAACTGGATTCATCATTTATCTTGAATGGTTGTTTGGCTCATTTGTATCTATGTGGCCCTGTGATGGACTGGAGACCTGTCCGGGGTGTACTCCGCCTCTTGTACAGTGATGGCTGGACATGGGCACTAGTAACCCCCCACAACCCAAAAAGGAAGAAGTGGGTAAAAGATAATGGATGAATGGATATATTGTCTGCTAGAATAGATTAGGTCAGATAAATGACAGCACTGGGCTTAAGTCTTCATAGTTTTTGCCTTTCATGTACACTATTTATAGCTTGGACCACTGTAGATGTACACAACCTGACTTCAGACTTGACATGATACACCTATCAGCATTCTTTACTCAACAAATCTCAGTGTAAATACAGGCATGCAAACACATCAAAACTGTTCAAGTTCTCCAAAATTATTGTGCAGATTTTGTTGTATTTTTTTAATGCAGGATTTTTTTACAGCATTGCTGCTATTGCAATGAGTAATATTACATTGTAGAAGAACTGCAGACCTTTCATTGGTAAGAGAAAACATTCATACCTACAGTACGTTATTATGTCTTCTTTCTCTTTTCCTGCATCCTTCTTTAAACTCACATCATCTTTGTTTCCATCCATCTGGTCCTACTGGGGGGGGAAAAATTCTGTCTGCAAAAGAAGCATCCAAAATTGTCACCATCAGATCTACAGTACAAGTAAACATTCAGAAGAATCTGTTTGAAGTTTGCAAAGGTGAGTAATGGTAAGTAATTGAGTATAGTATGAGCATATTTTGTTATTTTTTTGTGTGTTTTTGATGTGGGGTTTTTTTCGTTCTTTTTTTATTGTTTTGTTTTGTTCATGAGAAACTAAATATTAGCATCCAACTCTGCTGGTCTGAATTTATTTTTCTTCCTACAAGTTTATTTCTGGAGCATGTAATGTGTTTAAATGGAAAAAAAACATCTGGAAAGGGTGTTGAAATGCAGTGTTAGTCCTTTTAGTTCTGTTAGTTCTTAATTCAATTTAATTTGGTTTATTTATTTAGCGCCAAGTCACAACAGAAGTCATCTCAGGGCACTGAACAGATACATTCAAATACTCCATTAAAACCAATTAGTAAAAGTTATCTATCGAAGGAAGCCAGTAGATTACATTGAATCTTCGCTTTGTTGCAGTCTCCCATCCTGAGCAAGCACAAAAACAACACTGAAAAGGAAAAACTCTCTTTTAACAGGAAGAAACCCCCAGCAGAACCAGGCTTAGGATAAGCCTTCATCTGCTTCGACCAGCTGGAGTTTGAGAATATTACGAGTTTTGAATTTCCCCCTGGCATTATCTATCTATCTATCTATCTATCTATCTATCTATCTATCTATCTATCTATCTATCTATCTATCTATCTATCTATCTATCTATCTATCTATCTATCTATCTATCTATCTATCTATCTATCTATCTATCTATCTATCTATCTATCTATCTATCTATCTATCTATCTATCTGTCTATCTGATCTGTCTGTCTGTCTGTCTGTCTGGCTGGCTGGCTGGCTGGCTGGCTGGCTGGCTGGCTGGCTGGCTGGCTTATTTACATATCTAGTAGTACAGAAAGGAGAAACAGACAAACATAGAATGACAGGTCCATGTGCACTTTCTATTGGAAGAAATACAAAAAACAGGACAGAAATTATTACAAATACAAACAGGTAGAGTAGAGTAAGTAAAGACAGCAACAGAGTGAAGAAATGTTGTCAGTTTGTCCTCCAGCACTCTAAACCTATAGCAGCATAACTGAGGGATAGCTCAGGAAACCCAAGCTGACCCTAACAAATTTATCAAGGAAACACTTAAGTCTAGTGTTAAAAGTAGACAATGTGTCGGCCTCACAGACAGAAGCAGGAAGTTGGATTCACAAGAGAAGAATAGCCTGATAATTGAAAGCTCTGTCTCCGTGTCTACTTTTGGAAACTCTAGGAACCACAAGTAAACCTGCAGTCTGAGAGCAAAGTGCTCTGTTAGGAAATTCATACATATCCCCCCCAAATTATAAATACTTCTTTTCAGTGTGTGTTACCCTTTTACGACCTGTACAGTATTTGCATCACTACCGTAAGTACAAAATGCATTTTAAAAGGCAACTCTTGTTGTTCAGATCTAACTGTTCATACTAATAGTCTTGGAATTTTTCTATGTTCTGAGCCACAGATGCATTTCAGCACCGACTGCACCCACAGCAACTATTTAATGACTTTGACTGCATTTCTCCGTCATGGCCAGAAATCTTAAAGAGGCCCTTTTCCAAAATTACTGCACACTGAGGTGTGGCAACGAAGCGGGATAAGTGCTTTCTGGCTTTTTAGGCGACAGGTGTTCAATGCTCTGTGCGTGTATGTGACCACACTAGTTTGAGATAGGTTGTCTGTGTGTTTCTGCCAGTTTTTGTGCATTAGTATGCATGTTGTGCGCTCTGTTGAAGTACTGACAGAGGTAATCACTCAGTGAGGTGGAGGGCCGAAGCGGCTTTAAATGCCGACACTGTTTTAGGCTTCATTGCATAACCAAATAACGCTCTGTGTGTGGCAGAGGCTAATAAGGTATATTCCTTTTCCAAATAGCTCAAGGGGAGAAAAACCTCCCTGCTTAAAGGAAAATGTAGACATGCTGATACACACATGCATATACAGGTAGTCCCCGACTTACGAGCGAGTTCCGTTCCTACGACTGTCTCGTAACACGAAATCTCGTACGTCGGAACACGAAACACGTGTTTCTCGTAAGTCCGGATTTTCGGTCGTAAGTCGAAAAATTTATGCTAGCGCTACTACGAACACTCGTTTTTCATCACAAATGTTCATACTAGTTCATAAACATGCTCAGAAACTTGTTTACAAACTGTTAGCTAACACACTTTCATCTAAAAACACATAAAAGTGCTGTATTTTTTGTATGCTTCGTTCGCCAGCTCGTAAGTCCGGAACCTCGTAAGTAAGAGCGCTCGTAAGTCGGGGACTACCTGTAT
>JBBPBX010007880.1:42066-56848 GCA_038048925.1 Garcialebias charrua | reverse complement strand
ATATATATGCAAAGTATATATGTATATACCGGTACTTTGAATTAAAAAAAAATAAATACCAGTACATATACTCAAGTTTTCTTATTTTGTCTTATTTTAAATGTTTTGTATTATTATATTATTATTAATAATAATATTACTATTATTATCATTATTATTATTTATAATTATTATTATCATTACATGTCCATTGTAAATTGCAAAAGTCAATATTAACATTTTGTGGCACAGCAGCCTGCTGTCATTCTGACTCATTTTATCAGCACAGGTCGCTCTATATAAATACAACATATATTATATATAAATACAGATATAATATTAATTTATATACAGGTACATAAATTATTTTTGTGTACAAATTGCCAAACAATATATATCAAAAGGCCACGGAAGTCACATAATTGGTTAAATAGATCCATCTGTGGGATTTAAACTTGTAAAATAACTGTCTATCTTTAATTTTTTTTAGGTCTGATTCTGTTTCAGGGCAGCTGCTAACTGATCATTTATCTTCTACATTTAGTACTACATTCACAGGTGTATTTTTAAAGAGAAAATGTTCACTGTTGGACACAACAGGTTTTGCAGCACTGTTTTCCTGCACTTGATAAGATTACATGAGGTTTAGTATTAGCAGTGAGTGTTTCTGAAGCTGCCGCAGTGAGACTCTGTCTGCAGTCTAGATCACTGTCGACAGGGTGACATGATAACTGCGAGGAATGTGGGTGCTGGTGACTAGTCCTTCTTAATAACTCCAAATAAGAAAGAAACTGAGTGAATCACCAAAGAATATTTGAAATTCTACATAAAATTGTCCACATAGCTGAAAACACAAGAACAGAACAGTGCACAGCTAAGTCCTTAAACAAGTTAAATTATTTGTTAGGCTATGGCTGCACTCCACTTGCTCTTACAAACTGGATGTGCCTGATCAAAGTCCAGCTGAGGTCATTGCAGAGTCCAGATCAGTTTGAATCTATGGTGGACCTTGGTTATGCTCAATGAGCATCCTGGACAGACCAAGTGGTCTAAACTCTGAACATGTGGTGTGTGTTTCTGTTCGAGGCCTCATTTGGCCTCTGAAGGCAGAGCTCTGTGTGGGCGGAAACCATCTCCTTGTGAAACGTGCAAACACTGAGGAACGATTCTAAATAAAAAGCCAGCCAGTGATTACTTCCAGTGCATGCTGATACTTTCTCTGTTTCCTGTGTTGGAGTTGATGTGGCAGAGGAGCTGAAATAAAAACTGCAAAGAGGCTTGGCTGTCGATGATGTAACCCCTGGTTACAAACACTTTGGAAACGGAGCATCTGAGCTGAATATTAATGCTGCTGTTCAATAACAAACTGGACCATTTCTTTTGAGCTTCAACACTAAAGAAAGTCAGTCTAGTCTTCTGTTTCTGATGAAAACTCCCACTCGAGTGAGAGATGTGAAATTAACACTGATGCAGGATCATCCCACCTGAGAAATATTGGCCATGACAGCAGCTTGTGAGAAATGGTGTACCTCTAACAGTCACACTTCTCATTTCCCAAAGTTTTTGGGGAAGCTGACTTTAATGAGGAAGTGTTCCATCATTTCAGAGGAAGTATTCAAAAAGTCTAACAGAAGCAAGACATTTAGGCATCGCTGAACCCCCGACAGTCCAACGTTCACCTTCAAATACCTGCTTGATAAGAACAATCTGCATAGTGCCACACAAAATGATGATGATAATATACAGAATAAAATACAGTGAACAGACAAAAACACAAGTATTCTTCTGCTACATTCTTTCCACAAAACATTTGTCTCCACAAAACTTCTCACAAATTCTCAGCATCTCATTTTGCTTATATGTAACTAAATATACTTTTCTCCCAAATCGTTTCATCAGATTTTCATCTGACCGCATATTGAGCTAATCAGCTAACTCTCATTAAATTTTACTTTCAAACACAATAAAACAGCCTATGAATAATCTGGATGTGTTGTAGTGGCTGAAAATCCTCAGTCATCCAGGACATGGTCAATCTAAAAATTGCCCAAAAACCAAACAACTAGACTTCTGTGCTGTGACTGAAGAGTGTGGCATTTCAGTCATTTAAAACTGCATGAGAAGGGTGTATGTTTTATGTACCTAGAGTCACATGCAGATTACCGTAATTTACAGCGTATAAGTCGCTCGGGAGTATAAATCGCATCAGTCAAAAAAAGCATCATGACAAGGAAAAAACTTAGTACATAAGTCGCTTTGGTGTATAAGTCACATTTATTATGCATCATCAATTACCTGTTGCGTTTATTATGCTTTAATTTAATGGTCAAAACAGCTTCATTTCGCCTGGGTGGCGCAGCGCCATCCATCCATCCATCCATCCATCCATCCATTCATCCATCTTGGCCGGAGCGCTAGCTCTCCAGCGTTCCTCCACCTGCACCAGCTGAGTGAAGCGAGTGTGCACAGGAGGACTTGCTGTTGCAGTTCTTCAAAATTTAAAGCGTCAGTCAAAAATTGTGTTATGAATATGGGGGAAAAATACGTATACAAGTCACTTCGGCGTATAAGTTGCAGGACTGTCAAATTTATGCAAAAAACTGTGACTTATTCTCCAGAAAATATGGTGGATCAAAACTACTGGCCCCACACAATGGAGGCTCGTTGGGCTCTTTGTCTGCCTGGCTCACAGAGAGATGTTTTGGTCACATGCATGAAGGTGTGAATAAAAATGAAACTGGCTGGAAACCGTTTTTGAAAGTTTTTATCTGAGACCATCTGGACTGGTTCAGATCTTTCCTCTCCAATAGGCTGGAATGTGTCAGTCTTGGCAATGCCACCTCCCAGACAGTCTGTGTCTCCTGTGGTGTCCCTCAGGGGTCAGTTCTGGGGCCCCTGCTGTTTTCCCTTTACATGCTGCCTTTAGGTCAAATTATTAATCAGTTCAACATTTCTTTTCACTGCTATGCCGACGATACACAGCTTTACATCAGGACTGGAGCATCCTCATCTTCCCATTGTCATCTCCATCTTCACTCACTGCCCTCTCTACCTGCCTGGAGGAAATAAGGGCATGGATGAATCAGAACTTTCTTCAATTAAACTGCTCCAAGACTGAGGCCATACTGATTGGCACCCCTCACCAGATACAAACATCAACTTTAACAACAATCTCCTTCTCTGGTCAAGACATCCCCCTCTCCACCTCTGTTACAAATCTTGGAATAAAAATGGACTCTCATCTTACATTTGAAAATCACATTAAGCATCTGTTTAAAACCTGCTTCTTCCATCTTCGAAACATCTCCAGACTTCGCCCATCCCTAACTTTTTCTGATGCTGAGAAGCTCGTCCATGCTTTTGTCTCCTCCAGGCTCGACTACTGCAACTCCCTGTTTATTGGAATCCCTGGCAAAAACCTTCAGAAACTTCAATATATTCAAAACAGTGCAGCAAGGATCTTGTTGAGAGTTCGTAAATTTGAACATATTACGCCCATTCTCCATAACCTTCATTGGCTTCCTGTCACCTACAGAATTCAGTACAAAACTGCTCTCATTACACATCAATGCTTACACGGAACTTCACCAGATTATCTGAAGGATATTCTTATTCCATACTCATCCACCCGGTCGCTGCGGTCACAGAACAGCAATCTCCTTCACATTCCTCGAACCAAATTAAGGACCATGGGAGACCGGGCATTCAGTGTGGCTGCCCCCCGCCTCTGGAACTCTCTCTCTCTGACTGCCTGCGAGCTCCACAGTCACTGGTTGACTTTAAAAGCGGCTTGAAGACCTTTTCTTTTTAAAACGAGCCTACTCTGCCTCCTCATGATTTTATCTTTGATCTTAGTTGATACTATTAGTGATTTTACTTGATTTTATCACTTGTTTTATTTGATCTTTAATTTTGTTGCACTTTGTAGCACTTTGAGATTTTTGTTAATGAAAAGTGTGTTATAAATTAAATTCATTATTATTATTATTATTATTATTATTATTATTATTATTATTATTATTATTATTATTATTATTATTATTATTATCTCCTCTTTTTAAAGTATGTTTTTCTCATTTGATGTAAATGGCCACCTTTTCAAACCTTCTTCTTCATCTTCTCTGTCTAAAATATGAATATTTGTTCCTCAAAAGAGTATCCCTCATCCTTTAGGTGTAGGACTGCTGAGTCTTGTCCTGAAGAGCTAGATCTCCTGTGTTGAGCTATGTGTCTGTAGAGAGGCAGTTTTGTTTCACCAGTATAGCCTGAACAATCCTCGCTACATGGAACTGCATACACCACACCACTCAGTTTGGGTTTGGGGGTCCTGTCCTTGACGGACCAGCTTCTGTCAGAGGGTCCTGTTGGGTTTCAAATGTGCCGGGATGTCATGTTTGGAGAAAATCCCTCTGAGTTTCTCACTCCATCAACATGTTGAATGACAATGTTTTAGTTTTGCTCTGTGGCACTTATTTTAGATTTCTTCACTGATATAACAAAAGCCCAGTTCAGACATCCACAAGTTTGGGAAAACGTCCTTGATGTGTTTCTATTCCTTTTCCAATCGTTTTTTCCTCGTGGGGCCCAGTGGTTTAAGTTCTACTGAATGAACGTTTGTATTCCAGTGGAGGGTAAGGCCCAGAAAGAAGGTACAGATCTGTGTGAGTTGGTTTCCCATAATCTTCAATTATGTAACTTTCAATTCTTTCCATATACACCAAACCTTGAAAATAAAAGCATGTTGCAGCTTGTTGTCATCAACAGCCTCTCTGGTAAACCTGATGATGTTGACAGAGTTGATGTGTCTGCTGAACGCTTCCACTTCTTCTGATTTGGAACAGATATCATCCATGTATCTGAGCCACAGACGTGGCATGGTATTGTTCCCTTGAAGGATTTCAGGGCTCTAGTTTCCACTTCCAAAATGTAGAGACTGACCACAATCAGTGGCACTGGAGATCCCATGGAACAGCCATGGTTATGTCTGTAAAAATGTCTTTAAACTTGACATCATTGGTGGAAATGCAGAGGTCTACACATCTGGTCCAATGTTATCTTGTCAAAGTTGTTTTGTGACGGTCTCCACTGCCTCTGGTGCGAGTATACAAGTGAAAAATTAATTTACATCAAAAGATACAAAAGTTTCTCCTGGGGCCATTTTCAAATGTTTAACTTTGTTTATAAAACCCCTGGAATTCATTCATTCATTCATTCAACCTTTATTTATACAGGCTAGCCTCGTTGAGTCACGGGGACTCATTTACAAGAGGGACCTGTCTCACTCACACCAAACAACCATCCACTCTCACACTCACACCTAGGGTCAATTTAGAGTCACCAATCAGCCTAACATGCATGTTTTTTGGTCTGTGGGAGGAAACCGGAGTACCCGGAGGAAACCCACGCATGCACGGGGAGAACATGCAAACTCCACCCAGAAAGGCCCCCGGACCGGGATTTGAACCGGCAACCTTCTCGCTGAGAGGCAGCAGCTCTACCAGTTGTGCCACCGTGCTGCCCAAATTATCCATATGTTGTGGTGGGTTTGCAACAAGAAATGATAAAGTGCCAAAAAGATGTTTTGCAATATTGACACTGGGTTTTTATGCAGCTGTCGGTGGGTCTGAGTGGTGTTTCGTCTTTGTGTATTTTGGGATGTTCGTTTGAATATGGAGTGGCTTCCACTGGGTATAATCTGTGGTAAAATGATTGATTACTTTGATTACTACTTGTGGTTGGATCCCCCCTTCAAGGTCTCACATGTAGTGGTGTTGCTCAGTAATTTTTATTTTGTATTTTCTGGTAATCAGAAGTGTTGAGGACCACTGTGCACTGTTCTCTGTAAATTATCTGTCCAATCACTTAAATCCTTTAACTTGTTTTGTTCTCCCGGACGTGTCAATCTGGGATCCAGATGAACTCTTTGTTTCCAAACAGCTGCATCTCTCATCTATTTTCCAAAAGATTAACAACAATATGCTGTTCAAAAAACAACGCTGGACACTTTTAATTGTATGCAAGTCTTTTTGGTGAATGCAGCTCTTTTGAAATGGCCTTGGCAAAATATATAATCAAGAACCACAATCCAGGCAGAGGAAGAACACACAGAATGAGCCCAGATGTAACACACTTAGAAACAAACTAAAAATATAACATGGTCATGCTAAGAAAATACCATACCATACCATTTTATTTATAGAGCACTTAAAACAGCGACAAGGCCAACCAAAGAGCTGTACAAACAAACAACTGGCAACACACACAATGACAGTTACCGGTAGTTGTGTCAGTCCATGAGGTCTTATGAAGTCTTTAAGGGTCTGTATTAGTCCTTATTAGAGGACAATAAGCCGTGTAGGACAGCAGCATGCTGACTGAACACCATATTACAAACACGGTTCACTCACACTTAGGCTCTACATCCCATATTAACCCTAACACCCCTGCAACATCATGCTATAAAAAACTGAACTGCAAATGTGGGATAGATTTAGTTTTTTCTACAACGTTAAAGTGATTAAAAAATCTATTTAAATCCCGTCTTTAACTAAATGCTTTAGCCTTTAACACGTCTCACAGTGAGTTCATCAAGTTGTGAAACAACAGAGGGGGGGTGGGAACAGTCACAGAACAACTGCACGAGAAATAATGAGGGATTATTTCTCCATCTGGGTCTGTGGTCTGGACTTTATCTGACCAATAAGCCTCTGTAAACCTGGGAGGGGCAGGTCTTGGATTCTCCTTTAATCCCACTGTCTAGATCTGCCTGAACAGCTGTGTCTGTGACATGAATGAAAACAAGTGATCACACTTTAAAATAAAACGGTAAAAAACCAGGGAAGCTGGAAGCACAAACTCTAACAGCTTTCTAAAGTCAGAGTATCAGTAAGATTTTCTCTGCAGGACTGTGAATGTTCTTCATGTAGAATCTGCTGTTTGTTGCTCGTTTTGTACCATTTTACGGTCCACCCCTCATGTGACACTATGAAGAGGCTGTTTTCCAACAGGACTGAGGAAACTATTAGCCCAATGTTTGCAGATGAAACAAGGCTTTATTCAGAAAAGATACAGTAAGTTATGTTATGATGGAAACCCCCTCAACACTGGTTTACTGGTCCAAAACAGAAGAGCACACATGACCCACTATCAGCTGCATCAGGTTTTGGTGGGACAAGATAACAAGCAAAGGTTCACACTAGGAGAACTAAATGTTTAACATAAAATTAAAAAGCAGAGTTCTGCTCATTCACATTAGGACCAATACTACAATACAGTAGGAGATCTATGGAGCTTCACCTGGACCAAAATACAGGTGGTCCCCGACTTACGAGCGAGTTCCGTTCCTGCGAGGTGCTCGTAAGACGAAATCTCGTACGTCTGAACCCAAAACACGTGTCGCTCGTAAGTCCAGATTTTCTGTCGTAAGTCGGAAAATGTATGCTAGCATTACTACGAACACCCGTTTTTCAACATAAACGTACATACTAGTTCATAAACATGCTCAGAACTTTGTTTACAAACGGTTAGCTAACACACTTTCATCTAAAAACACATACCTGTGCTGTATTTTCTGTATGTTCTGTACAACTTTACTGTTCGTTAGTCAGCTCGTAAGTCCGGAACCTCGTAAGTCGATGTGCTCGTAATTCGGGGACCACCTGTATATTCTAAAACCAGTTTGGGAGGAAGATTTGGGATTATCCTTACTAAGTAAAAGTGGGAAAAAGCAAACAATTGAAAGTTGTATATCATCTTCATCTTTCTAATGTCGACTTGTCTAAGATGGCTGTAAAGTATTTCTTACCTCTATTGCTCACAAAACTTGTCGACAGTATTTTCAGAATGCTACTGGCCATAACCAGGTGTAATTTGAAACATGATTGTAATTCATATTTGTGGGAGCTGACCGGCCAGTACCCTCACTGACCACACTGGGTCAAAGTTCATCACTTTCTAACATGGAGGATAATCTTAATAAAGTGTTAACAAGCTCATCCTCCTGCTTATAACATGCTGTTTAGGAATGTTACGCAACATGTGTGGAAAACATCAGCTACATTAGTCCCTCGCTACTTTGCGGTTTGTTTAACACGGACTCGCTCCATCGCGGTTTTTCAAAATAAGATTGGACATGACACACAATTAGCTGATTGATGAATGAGCTGCACAAATGGAATGGAAGTTTTTAAGTGTTTAGCACCTGCTGCACATTTGTGCACCCCATACTGCAGGATAAACTTCCTGCTGCAGCTGATCAGCTGTTCTTTGCGAAGAGTGGAAAAGTGGGCGTGGCCAAGAGCACTTGCAAGTGGCAAAGAGAAGAGGAGGCAGGACGCTGAAATCATGACATTCTGTGCTCTTCTAACGCGTTTAGAGTTTAGAAACATTGTTTAGTATTGTAGTGGGCATGACTGTGCCCGCTCTGATACTTGAACTGTCCCAGTGACACCTTTTCACTGATACTCTCAGAAAAAAGACATTAACACTATTTTATTACATTATTTTGAATCAAAACACAATAAGTCATAAGAGACTCTCTTATTCCTCTATTTTTGTGTTAATGAATAACCTTGTGTTACTTGTATAAGCATTATTGAATTCAATGTTTGTTAAGTCAAAGACTGTTTAATTCAAACTGTTTAATTCAAGTTGGAAATCCAATGTTATTTCAAAATAATGATCACTTCTTCATATGATGAATCAAACGGTGAAAGTGAATTAATATGTCAGACTGAACTCGATCAGTTTTGTTAGAAGTTAGAACACAGTTTTAATCTGTTGTTTCTCCTGAAAAGGGCTCCAGCTGCTCTGTCTTTTCCTAAACAATTTCCCTCTGCTCGGGCTGTAACCTTGGGTCGTGATAATGGCAAGTGAATTGCTCAACTGGTCCGTGGACCAATGAAAAAGAGACAAGCCTCACTCCTCTCTTTGATCCTTCTTTAAGTTCTGAGCTGTTGCTGGAACTACAGAGTCGGCAAGAGAACGCTTGAGAGTTTCTGGGAGCTTCGAAAGATGATGTGAACCTTCCAAAGAGCTGAATGACCACAAGTCACGCGCTAAGGACTCGTCATCCAGCTGGGACTGATAACATGTTGTTATGGGTCCACTTCGAACAAGCGTAAGCTCAAGAACTTTGTTTATTCCTTCCTGGAATAAGTTTATCTTGAAGTCAGAGGCCTGAAGCTGACATATTCTCTGATGACCAAGCGAAAACCAGGAGACGTTGGAAAACGTAAACCAGAACCCTGCTTGAAGGTATTGTACTGGTTCCCACAAGGACCCGTGCATCTGAAAAGCTACAAGGTCTTCCCTCTTACCGGGCCGTCGTCAAAAGGTAAAGAGCTGTTTACAAAACGTACCTGGATTTTAGCAGAAGTCGGAGGAGAAGTGTCACTCTGGTATCATGCTCACGATAATTTCTTCTTAAATCTTTCCTCCTACTCTTTCCCCTCTCTATCTAAGCTGGAAACTATAATTAAGCTGAAGAGCCCACAGACTAAATATGTTAACATCCAATATTGAAGTCTGTTGTGTTAAATTTAAGTGTGCTGACGTATTAATTTGAAAGAAAGTGAAATCATGTCAATCAAGTGTAATGGTGTTAATTTAGTTGATTTATTTTAAATAAATGGTAGTGTCGCCTGGCATACCAAACTAAGTCAATGTCCATTGTCACTTAATGGCTCTGTTTATTTATCCATCATAAAGATCACAGAAATATTGGGTAAACTGAAAAAGAACAGAATCCGTGAATTTACTATTCAATCTGAATAAGTAAATTAATTAAGGTAAAGAGGTCAGTATTAATATTGACCTCCTCATAATTCTTACAGTATGTATGTATATAAAAATAATAAAACAAACTACTTATTACATGTACAGTACTACTATTCCTACTTGGTGGTTTTTCACATATGGCGGGTCTTCAAGGTATGGATCCCCTGTGATAAACGAGGGACTGTATCTCCTTCAACAGGTGTTCTCAAACTTTATATTCCAACCTTCAAATCTGATTCCTGGATGAGTTCAAAGGTCAATATCAAGAGGCAATGAGCAAATCCTTTATTTTATTAAATTTACTCACAACCTAAAGAAACAGTTCTGTTCGCTTACAATAGTTTGTCTTGTGAACCTAAACTGCTCTAAGGTTTGACAGTGATGTGCACGGTAGTTTAGTGATAATGACACCAACAAAGGCCAAAGCTGCAACCTGCCTCAGAGCTAACCACTTTTTAATGCAGAACAGACTAAACAGACTCCGACAGCTTGTGGCTTCAAGAGTCAACACATTTATTACTTACTGCAGCCGACATTCTGCATTTACAGCTAAAAAAATCTACATTTTACAGCTAATTTTCTACTGCTTCAGTCACGCTCTGATTCTAACACTGTCCCTCCCTCGCTCACCTCGTGCACTCTTTCTTTCTGTGTGCACTCTTAAAACAGCCACACCGCTCTGCACTTCCACTCTAGTAAACGTGCACTTTATTGCATCATGCCAATGCATTTCAGTGCTATGCAGCTTAACATGTGGGCTGGCTTTGGATTGAACAGTCATTCAGTACGGATGATTCAGAGTCTGGACCTTGAGAATTGCTGCCCTACTAAAGGCTAAACTTTATCTGGCAACCCTTCATTAAATATGTTGAAACATCCCAGAATGCATTGCTTTAGTCACTTTTAAGCTTTCAAAGTGGTGTGGACACACACACAGATGAACACATTCGTATTGCATTACTGTGTATGGAAACATGTTGCTCAAAGGCAGGGATTACATCCAGGTGAAAGTAAAATTTCAAGAGTTGCAGCTTCTTTATTTTCAATAATTGTCATAACACTGGCAATTATTGTACCTGATGTCAGCATGTGAATCTGCTCTAACCTAGTTAGCACAGTTGGTTCATTTTTTCTCCTTTTCATGGGTGTTTTTCAATATCGTCATTTATTATGGGTGTAAAAAGACAGTAACAAGAACAAATGAAGAAAGGAGAGGAGTAAAGGCAAAGATGAGGAGGAAGAGAGGCGTCAAAGTGACATCCTGCAGCTCGAGAACAGGAAGGGTCTGTTGTGAACACAGCAACAAATATTGGCTATGCCAGGTTAATCAAAGACAGCTTGAATGACAGCAAAGCAAATGATAAGGTCTGGTACGGGTGGAGGATTCCCCTTGAAGAGGACTAGAAATCCCCTTTCCTCTTCTCGCAGGCTGAGCTGAAACAGAGCTGAACGCTAACGGGTTTACAGCTTCAACACACCGGGCCGGATGACGGCACATGTTGCAGCTCTCTTGGGTTTTCCTCTTTCAGTTGGATTTATAAAACAAAGAGGGTTTTCTGTATCTCCGTTTGTCACGCTGGTTCCTCTCTGCAGCTTTAAAGCGCTCTGTGTTGTTCTTACACGTCATGCCTGATTACTGCGTTTCCTACTGAGTCGATAAACCAGAAACGACTTTAGGATTACAGTACATTGTGTAACACTTTACAATAAGGTACACAAACTTTGATTAACTACTAGGAAACGTCTCAGGAACAAATCAGGAACAAATGAGGAGCTGATGGTAGTTAACCAGTACTTACTGAGGAACACACAGCCAAGCCTTATTAGGGGACTACTGGTTAGTTACCACAGGAACAAACCAGTAGGTAGTGGTCAGGTAGTGATTAAGTAACGACTGGTTCCTCAGTACCGTATTTTTCGGACTATAGGTTGCGCCCGAGTATAGGTCGCATTGTCCAATTATTGCCAAAGAATTGGAAAAATCCATATATAGGTTGCACCTGAATATAGGTCGCACCTACGTCAAAATGTGGACCGTGTTTAGCTCTGCTGCAAATGTCTGCCACAGGAGCGCACAGCAAGGCTTTTAAGAAGATTAACACTTAAAAACAATTATTTGTTTGATAAAAATTATAGCAAATATGTGTCTGAGCTGAACTTTTCTTTAATAAATGAATAATTTTAGCAGGATAAACACCTAAAAAATATATATTTGTTAGCTGACATTATTGTAAGAGTGTGTCTCAGTTTAATTTTTGTTAATAAATGATTACAAATCAGCTTATTTTATAAAAAGCCATAAATAGGTCACACCTGAATATAGGTCGCAGGGCATGCAAAAATGATAAAAAGCCGCGACCTATAGTTCGGAAAATACGGTACATGCGTGTGAATGAGAGTGAGGCAGATAAAACAATGTGGCCACAAGGAGCAGAGGTCACAAAGGTACAGGACTTCAAGTACTTGGGGTCTACTGTCCAGGAAAATGGGGTATGTGGTAAAGAGGTGAGAAAGTGAGTCCAGGCAGGATGGAGTGGATGGACAATGACAAATCAGCTTATTTTATAAAAATCCATATATAGGTCGCTCCTGACTATAGGTCGCAGGCCATGAAAAAATGATAAAAAGCCACGACCTATAGTCCGGAAAATACGGTAAGTACTTGGTATGATGCTTCAATACATCAGTGAACAAAATAACAGCCAGGCAATGATTTGGTATCAGTAAGTGATAGTCAGACATAGTTAAGATGACACCAGTACAAGATTATGAAATTGTTAATCAGTGGTAAGAATCCAATAAAACAGTAACCAGTAGGAAACAGGTTTTTGACAATTACGAGCTGTGACCTCACTGGTGCGGGGTTTATTCAGAATCCAAATGGAGAATTTATCCTCTGTTCCAGTGGTAACAAACCAGTAGTCCCCTTACAAGGCTTGGCTGTGTGTTCCCCAGTAAGTACTGGTTAACTACCCATTAGCTCCTGAGGAGTTCCCTAGTCGTTAATCAAATTGTGTGTACTTGTTGTAAAAGTGTTACCTTACAGTGGTTGTACTGTTAGAAAGACTGCGGGTGTGTTCTATAAACAGACTGAGTTATCGTGTTCTGCTCCAGCCTTTGGGTGAATCTATTTTTACTGAGCGATGACCTCCGTTCATGAAGAACTGAGCATGAAGTGGACATTTAGTGTCCTGTCGACGCACGAGTCTCTTTTCATTTCTACATCCTTCAGTGTCAATGTAAAGCCTGCTTTAACTCTTCGAGCTGAGAAGAAGACAAAACCTGTCCAACTCTAAACGTCTCACCGATTTTCTCTCAGTCTTGAGCTCCTGCAGGTAGCGCGTCAGCTCAGCGAAGATTTGAGACGTCAGGTTCTCCGCTATGACCTCGTGTTGACCCGCGTAGTCGTTTAACTCGTTGAGGGTCGTCAGGAAAGATCGACAGAAGGTATATCTGGTGAAACACAGGAAGGGACGTGAGAGGAAGTGAAGTGGAGCAGAGGTTCACATCTGCTGTAAGAACAGGTCAGCTGAATATCTTGAACTTTCTGAATGACAGTAAATAAACACTGAAAATAAAACTGCACCAAATATTCCTGTTGTTGGCTAAAGTAGAACTACAACAAATAGAACATGATCTGATCCTGGAGGTTTCTTGTCTAATCAAATGAAAAATAATAATAATGTGAGAGGCGTGGTTCTCCTCATCAGAGATGGTAACATGTGAACAGTTCCTTTACTTTGCTTGAAGCTGTAACTGACCTGCTCTCTTCTTCTTCCTTTGAGTTCTTCTTGGGTTGATATTTCTTTGATAAATTCCTGTGAAGACATAAAATTCAGCCTCGTCAGCCTCTTCTTACTGTACAGGGTGCACTGTCTGCAGACGGGCGGTGCTCTGACATGACCCCTGAGGACAGGCCAGCTGACCCTTGGGTGCACCCTCAGTCCTGCAGTCCTCCCTCACCCCTGTTCTCCCTCCATGTCATGGATTACTGCTTCGTTTCTGTCCTTGTTTTGACCCTCGCTGTACGTTCGGAGAACGAGATAGCATGAGGATAAGAGACAAAACACAACGCAAACAGAATTGTGCACAAATAAAGAGTCTGCAGTGACTGAGAGCTGGTTGGTTGTAAAACAAACCGTCATCACTGAGGTCTCTTTCTGTTTCTTTCCACTCCTGCTACACAATAAACTGTCGGCTGACACGTCTGTCAGCAAAACACAATACTGCCCACAACACTCTGATGGATTTATAATGTATACATTACAGGCAATGCTTTCAGGGTTTTTTGTGTAGTTGTGCCTCTAAAGTCACAAATAAACAACACAATCTAGTAAAACCATTCATATGTCAACTGGGACACAGAAAATCTGATTAGAATATTTATTTTTATTTTTTAAATCAAGCTTGTAACAGGAAGTGAAAATGAAATGGTAAAATTTCAAACCAGTCTTTTATGTCCTGACTACACTGTGGATTGTTTTTAAAATGTTTTCATCCATTACAACAAAGCATGTCCTCCCAGACAAGAATGCAAAAAGTTAAATTTTTCATTCATTCAACCTTTATTTAGTCAGGTAAATCTTATTGAACCTCATGGGCTCATTTACGAAAGCGACCTGCTAAAACTAAAGAACGATGAACAGCAATGGTAGAATTTCCTTAAACAATAAACAATAAACAAACAATAAACAATAGAAAACAAAAAAGAGAAAAAACAAAAGAAAGAAATACATTTTTTTTTTTTAAACAAAGTATCAAAAAACGAGCAAAACATAAGGTAGACGTATAAAATCAAAGACAGGAACAAATCTGCATTGGTTTTTGCCAGGATTCCAACAGATTCTGAAAACCATTTAGAGAAGTCAAGGTCGAGAGCTTCAGATCTTTTTGTAAGATATTCCATGAAGCAGGAGCAGAGTAGGAGAAGGCCCTTTTTCCAAGTTCAGTCCTCACTGACGGAACACTGCAGGTAATCATGTCCTGAGAGCGCACACTGTAGCTGCACTCACGCAAAGACATGTAG
>JBBPBX010007880.1:13701-34320 GCA_038048925.1 Garcialebias charrua | reverse complement strand
CATAGTAAGTGTTGCTTGCCTTTATTATTTGTTTTGTTAGAGCTGCATATTTGTGGTATTATGACCGTTTTAATCACTTTGGTAACAGTTGCTGTTTTATATGGGCTTTATAAATTAATTTGACTTAACTTTTACAGTTACTAATGTGCATTCATTAAACCTTTATTTATACAGGTTAATCCCATTGAGTCTCTGAGCCTCATTTACAAGAGAGACCTGAATGCTAAAAGTCAGTACAGTGATTCCTCACCTATCGTGGGGGTTACGTTCCAGAGACCCCCACAGTAGGTTAAAATCTGTGAAGTTGAGGCGTTACAGTTATTTTATTATTTATAAGGCTTTATAAAACTGTCCCACACTATTATTAACCTTTCCACTATCTTATAAACATTTCATATGTTCTTAAACACTTTGGTGATAGCGATGAAGATGATGAGATGACTGCAAAGTACTGCACAGCATGTACAGTACACAAATTAACAAGTTTAGAAAAGCCACAATACAATGAAGCCACAAGAAGTGAACTGCGATATAACAAGGGACGACTGTATTTTGGAATGCTTTGTGGTCTGGTAGTTTCATGTCTACTTCCGGGTTGTTTGAAACACACTCAGTCTAAACAACGTTCATTTCTAACTCTGTTTCAGCCGTGCTCTGCAGTCATTCATTCTGACACCTGGGAACATTACTTATCAGAGTCAGAGTCAGAGAGTCTTTATTGCCATTTGCACCGCATGTGGTACATGTGATGAAAACGAGATTATGTACACAGGGTCCCAGTTACATCCAACAACAAATGCAAGAGAAAAACAGTAATAACATCTAGGATTAACTAAGGCCCTGTTTACACGGACACTGTGTGGGGGAAACGGATGTTTTGGGTATGTTAATTAGGTGAAAAGTTTTGCGTTGACACGGTCGAATTCTGTGGATACGACTCTCTCCCCCCCCCCCCGTCCTCATGATTTCACTGTAGTTACCATGCTGGGCCATTAGATGGCGCTGTGATTTTTGGAACCTTCACTACTGCGCATGCGTGCTGCCTGAGGTAAACAGCTCGTCTGTTTTCCTCTCTGGCTAAAATCAGCTAACTACAAGTTGTTGTCAACAAGTTAACAACAAGTTAAAGCTGGAATTTGGATAAGAGTCAACAGATTTGACACCAAGTGGGACCTCTTCATCTAACAAGCTGCACACCAGACGCTGAGTGGACTGTGGACCAGAACCGGACTTTACTCCGTGATAAACAGCTGACTTACAGCAGGTAAATCAACGTTCTTAATATAATGTTTGCTTGTGTTTACTTTGATCACACAACAACAGAGTTTTTATTTATTTATTTATTTCTGCCAGGTGGAGAAGCTGTCGTTCCAACAGGCTGATGGTTCTGAGGTTCTGATGGGTCCAGATGAACACACAGCAAGAGTCCAGTTCATTAACGTAGTTACAGTTCGGTTCACGTGTTTTAATAGTGTGTTCAGTTTAATTCTCAGTGTTTGTGTTGTAAACTTTGTGGTGCTGAATAAATAAATAAATAAAAAATAAACCTGGTGTCTTCATTTTCACAGCACGTTACGCACTGTTTAAAAAATGTAACGAGTCCAGATAGATACTGTAGTTCAGATAAATTTACATCTCCCACGCCAACATAAATACTGTTTATTATTGTTAAACTGTTATATTTTGCAGCGTGACACGTGAAATGTCAGACTGTCCGCGCATGCGGGCTGCGCGCATGTGGTTGACACAAAAGCTCCACGGGAGATGTTTACATTATCAGCGGGGGGTCAGCGAAAAACTTCCACCTTGAGAGCAGGGTCAGAAAAGTATCGGAGTCAAAGAGGGGGGCCAGCAGCGTCGTGTAGGCGATAAGCAAAGTCGCAAAGAGAAAGTAGCGGTTACACTCAAAATACGCGCCGTGTAAACTGGCCCTAAGAAAAACATCAACTAGTAATACACTAAGCCCTAATGTAGTAGAAAAACATCATTATAAACAGTAGCACGAACACGAGTCTGTATGAGCAGATGGTCACAGATGAACATAGCAACAAGAAACCAGATCAGCATCAGCATGATGTGATATTTTGCAGTGTAGTAGTAATACACCTCATCTCTGATATTGTAGGCTTGACCTTCAAGTACACCTCTCTGCATCTCTTTGAAACTCTCAGTGTTACACCTTCTTGAAACTCTCAAGGAGACAAATGGACACTTTTATTTTTTACAATTATTATGAATTAATGGACACTAATTAATCAGATTGAACTTTCTCTTTAATGTGTGTTAATTCAGAATTGATCAACAGTATATTTTGTCATTTTAATGATGATCTGTTACTTGCATGAGTTTGACTTCTGCTGGTTTATTCTACAATACAAGTGTGCTCTGAAATCTAGGACATGAGTCAGGGTAAGCTGTTCACTCTCTTCTCTGTTTTGTCTGCAACCTAGACTCAACAGGCCAGTCCATCTGGCTGTTTATGTAAACAGTTTTCCTGTTGTCCGTCAAGAGTCTTTCTGCCTATGGAATTAAACTTCCATCTTTTATTTTGTTAGTTCAGCCAGTAGTCATTAAGGAGGTGGGGAAGACCCCGCCTCCCATATAAAGGTCATTTCCTGCATTTTTTCTTTAGTGTTTTGAAGAGAACTAACTCGCAACTGGTCTCTCTCCTCTGGGAAAGCTGGAGACGTTCCGGTCAGTGTGTCAACTCGACCCATGTTTCAGCTGGAGTTACAGTAAAGCTTACTGTAACCCACTCACTCATTTCTGAAAGAATTTGTTTTCTGAAGTTTTACTTTGAAAGTTCAGCCAGTGCGATTGGGGCCTGTTCCTGCCGGTGAAAGCGTGCTCCCGGTTCGTCTGATCCAGCCATACACGCACGAAGTCGACTGGACCTGAGCGGGTCCACACAGCCCGTTAGTGTCCACAAACTTCTCAGTCCTCACCTCTAGACGTCTCGTCACCAGGTAAAGAGGCTTGTTTGTATGCTGCACGTGTCGGAAGTACAGCTGGACCTGTTTGGGGAAGGCTGCCACCCTGGTTGTTTCAAAATAATCAATTTCAGTTAACTTAGCTTTCATCTTCTTCCTCCTATTTCTTATTTTTCATAAGCTTTTAATCTGTCAAGTAATGTGCCAACAGTTTAAGTTCCCAATGTCTGTTTGTTTTAATTTGAATTCTTGTCAACGTAGTTATTAAATCAGAGCTAATATCGATACAAATGTTTAATGTGGGGCGGCCGTGGCACAGTGGTAATGGCAGTCGACCCCCGATCGGAAGGTTGGAGGTTCGAATCCCGCATCCGCCCACCATGTGTCGTTGTGTCCCTGGGCAAGACACTTAACCCCAAATTGCTCCCGGTAGGACTGGATGGCGCCTTGCAAGGCAGGCTACCACTACCGGTGTATGAATGTCTGAATGAATGGGTGGATGGTTGGTATTGTAAAGCGCTTTGGGGCTCCTCAAAGGGGGCTGGAAAGCGCTATATAAATAAGCTCCATTTACCATTTAATGTAATTTTTGTGATAGTTTCAATAAAAGGTCTATTTTTCTTGTAGACCAACATAAGTTGAAGTCTCTCGTGAAATTACATTTCTGGCTAATCACATCACAGATTTATTGATTTATTCTGAAAAAGTTGAGACCCCGTGAACTTGGTGGCAAGTTTGTGCAGATAAAAGTCTGCTCAGACCTGCGCATCTAAAACTATAGGTAAGTCCTATATCTCTACAATAATGGTGGTCCAGTAAGTGTTTAAATACCTTACCCCACATTATTCGTTACAGCAGTGATTATTCTTATTGATTATTTATTCATAAGTCTAACAGCCTCAGGGTAGAAGCTGTTCCTCAGTCTAGTGGTTCTACATTTAATGCTCCTCAACCTCCGTCCTGAGGGGAGTGGGGCAAAGAGTGAGTGTGCTGGGTGAGTGGAGTCTTTCATGATGCAAGTGGCTCTTTTCCTGCATCTGGAGGTGTAAATGTCTGTGATGGTGGGGAGACTGACTCCAACAGACTTCTGTGCAGCCTCCATGCCACACATTGATGCTGGAGCACAGGATGCTCTCCACTGCACACCTGTAGAAGGAGGTGAGAACTGGGCTACTCAGACCAGCTCGTCTCAGCCGTCTGAGGAAGTAGAGTCTCTGATGACCTTTCTTGATCAGGCTGGTGGTGTTGTTGCTCCAGCTGAGGTTATCATTCATGTGTACACCCAAGTATTTGTAGCTGGAGACCACTTCCACTGCAGATCCACTTATGTTCAGTGGGGTGTGGGTGTGTTTGTTCCTTCTGAAGTCCACAATCATCTCCTTTGTCTTCTTCACATTCATGTGAAGGTTATTCTCTTTGCACCAGCTCTCCAGGTGTTCCACCTCCTGCCTGTAGCTGGACTCATCATTGTTTGTGATGCATCCCACCACAGCTGTATCATCTGCAAACTTAACAATATGACAGCCTGGATGTGTGGCTGTACAATCATATGTGAGCAGAGTGAACAGAAGAGGGCTCAACACACATCCTTGAGGAGAGCCAGTGCTGAGGGTTATGGTGGAGGAGGAGAAGTTGTGGATCCTCACTGACTGTGGTCTGTTTGTTAAGAAGTCTAGTACCCAGTTACAAACGGAGGGGCTTAGTCCAAGTGTGGATAGTTTGTCTATCAGAGTTTGGGGGATCATGGTGTTAAAGGCAGATGTGAAGTCCACAAAGAGCATACGGACGTATGAGTCCTTCTGATCCTAGTCCTTCTGATTATTGCTAACAACATAAAAAAAACTAATAAAACGGATTTACTAATATGTTTGTATCTACCAGTCAGTAAACTGTAGATGCTAAAGGCATAGCTACAAAACTATTTGGGGGTTGGTGTCCAATTTTACACATGCACATTAGTAACTCTAAAAAGGTGAAATCTTTGGTGTTCTTGGCAGATGTGCCACAATCTTTTTTTTTTATCTTTCGGTTGCTCCTTATCTGGAGGAGTCGCCACAGCAAACAAACTCGCCTAGCTTCTTCTTCTTCTTTCGGATTTTCCCTCATCAGGGGGTCGCCACAGTGAGTCAAGGCTGAGTTATACTTGCGCTTTGGTCCGCTGGCCCTCTGCACGCGAACTGCGCGCGCACTGAGCCGTGCGGCTTCTGCGTTTAGAGTTTTGCCGCTGTGTTTATGGTTGACGCACGGCGGAGCATGGCAAAGTGCTGTTCTTTTACGGGCCAGCAGGTGGCAGTAGCCTCTAAAACCTGTGCATATGTTGCAAGAAATGGTAGAAGAAATCTACCATAGAAGAAGAACTGTTTGAAATCACACAACAACAACAAAAATGCTCTGCTCGCGTGCTGAATAATAAGAACAACAGTTTTTGTGTCTTGCGGTTTTAATGCATGGAGTCAGCGAGGAGGAAGCGATCACGTGACTTTTGGCAAAACAACAAAAGAAAAGTCCAGCTCAGAGATGAAGAAGGTGAATTTAATACATTTGTATCACATAAAAACATTCCTCCATGCGTCGCGATGCCGTCTCCACGTCCACAGCGGTGCAGACAGCTGCAGGCTCTGGCGTGAAGGTCCCCACCCGAATCAATTCTGTAGCGCCCACCGCGCGCGCACTAGGCTTGCGGAGTTTCAAAAAATCAGAGGTGCACGACACGCGCCAAGACGACGCGCGGGGCCTACGCACAAGGGCGGGGACGGTGAAATTGCGTCACTTTTGGCGCGCGCACCCTTGCGCGCTACGCGACGCGTCGAGTATAAATCTAGCTTCATACTCCTCATCTCACTCTGTCCTCTGCATCCTCTGTCCTCACTCCAACTACCTCCATGTCCTCTCTAACTGCATCCATATATCTCCTCTTTGTCTTTTTCCTGGCAGCTGCATGTCTACCATCTTTCTACCAATATACCCACTGTCCCTCCTCTGGACATGTCCAAACCATCTCAGTCTGGCCTCCCTAACTTTATCTCCCAGTTGTTCAACATGTGCTGTACCTCTGATGATCTCATTCCTGATCTTATCCATCCTTGTCACTCCTAAGGAGAACCTCAACATCTTCATTTCTGCTACTTCCAGTTCTTTCTCCTGTCTTTTTGTCCATGTCACTGTCTCCAGACCATATAGCTGGTCTCACCACTGTCTTGTAAACTTTTTCTTTGACCTTTGCTGACACCTTTTCATCACAAATCACTCCTGAAACTTTTCTCCATCCACTCCATCCTGCCTGGACTCTCTTTTTCACTTATTTCCCCCATTTTCCAGGACAGTGGACCCCAAGTACTTGAAGTCCTGCACCTTTGTGACCTCTGATCCTTGTAGCCTCACTAACCGTGTTTCCATCCATTTTCATTTCGAATTTTGAGCTTATTTTTGAAATCTCGCAAATATGTAAATACAAATTAATGCGAAGCAGAAGTGTTTCCATCTACTGGCTTGTAGCGCATCTACCAAGCCACGCACAGCGTCATTACGTCAGACGTCAGCGTCATTACGTCAGACGTCAGCACTGCGCATGTCTACAGTAAACAGGAAGTAGCGGTTGAAAACAGAACCCGGCCACACATCTCGTCAAAATGGAGAGAATATTTCAGGTACGTGTTGCTATCGGGCAAGTTGTATTTATTCTGTCATGCCAACTAGTTTTAGCGATGTTACATGTTGTCCGGAGCGGAAACAGCTGAACGTCACGTGACGTGAATGTTCGCTACGGCAGAACTGAGTCGGAAAATCTGTTTCCATCTGTCGTTTTGCGCATCTGCTCATTTTCGAAGATCCCAAAAACCACCTCAAGCGAGCGTATAAACTTTTTGGCGAATTTGAGGAAGTAACTTCGCATTTTGCCGTTTCCATTAAGCTTTTCTGCTGCGATACTTCAAAATGCGCAGCTAGAAACCTTGATGGAAACACGGCTACTGTTCCACCTCCTCCCTCTCATTCAAACACATGTACTCTGTCTTACTTTTTCATTCAACCTTTATTTAGACAGGTTAATCCCATTTAGCCTTGGGAACTAATTTACAAGAGAGACCTGAAAAGGGCTGACTTTCATTCCTCTTCTTTCAAGTGCATACCTACACCTCTCCAAGTTCTCTTCCACCTGTTTCCTGTTCTCACCACTGGTTTAAGCAAACTTGCCTATAAAATTTGGAAGTTGTTTTATCGCGGATACCCTTTCTAATGCAACCTGGTCGAACTTGTGACCTTAGGATTGCAGGGCTGTGGCACCGAACTCTAAGTTACCATAGCCCAGAAGGTGCAACACATAAATACAACATTTGCAATACCATGTGGTTGATGCTGCATACATTTTGCATTGGTGGAGTTTATGTAGCATAGCAAGAGTATCAACAGTGTCTACAAGAGTCTGCAACATAAACAACAAACAAGAAGAAAAGGCTACAGGTGGTGGGTGAGACCATGGCCAGATGCTGACAGAAGACTGACATTCAGCCATTAACACAATGTCTTAAAAGAGCTGAGACAAAGCGATGCTGCTGAATGCCACAAATACGCTGCAGCAGCAAAAAATAAAACAAAACCATTACATAAAGCATACTTCGTGCTAACACTGCTGTAACAATACCACAGTTCAAGCTTAAAAACAAATGCATTATCTATAACAGGAAAAACATTACGTCATACTCATCACAAGATGTAACTTTTTACAAAATAAGAAGACATGTATAAATCCAAGAGTTGTTTATGTTGTTTATTTTATTGCAAGTTTAGGGCATTAGATAAAATCTTATTGCATGAATTAAATAATTAGGACTCATTATGCATCATAAAATGCTGAGTCTGGATATAAAAGTGCAACTTTGTCTGCTGCTGTGACAGACAGTGTGCACCACAGAAAGCATCATCTGCTATCTCAGCATGCCATTCAGAGATATTTTACTTTGGGAACAAAGTAAACCAGCAACTTCATCTCAACATGTGAGTCCAGCCAAGCTTTGGAGAGCTACTCTGTTGCATCATCATAAATATGAACAACCACAGACAACTGCTCACTGCAGACACTCGCAGATCAACTCCAGATGCATTCCAAACGCCATAAAAGGATACAACTGCTAGCTTCAGATCATCAACCAGACTCTGTGGTGATAAAGTGTTGAATCTTCAAGTAACTGAAACATTTTGAGGGTTTTTATAATTTTCTATCACTGCAGAACCCAAACTATATGACATGCCAGTCAGTTCTGTTAAAAGGCATGGAAACTGTTAAATTAAGGTGTAAAAATATATTAAACCCATTTTACTGCTGCTGCACCGCATGAGGTTTGAATTACAGATAACTCAATGTTTTGGTCATTAGAGCGGACAGCATTTTAGACCTTAAAGCAAAGTTTTACAAGTTTTTACTAAACATTTTGATTCGGAGCTGAGTCAGAATGGTTGATATATGTCTGGGTAAACCGGCATTTAGGTTTGATGGTGCGATGTAGATGTAGACAGATGGTCTGTTGGACCAAGCAGCAGTGGGATTTACAACAAAGGATTTTCATCACACGTTTTAATCACATCCTTTCACATCAGCACTGCTGAGTTACACTCAAGGCCTTCTTTGGTTCTGTGATATAAGCATATTTTTTTGATTACTCACATCCCAGGACATGAGCACTCGACTGGTGATTAATGAAAACCAGAGGTAACATAAAGAGGGCCTCATCTTTGAGGCCACATCACATGACCATCTTGTAAAATGGCCTAACCAAGTGATGTCCAATCTACTTGATATTTCTTGGCTTCTACACACTTGATTTGAATGAATATGAGATTAATGGGTTGGGACTTTTTTAAATTAGTCGGTGAACGCCATTGGCAAGAGAGTCTCCAAAATATCTCACATCATTTGCAGGGTTCTTAATTTCCTCAGGTTGCCTCATTTGAACTTTTTAAATAGGTTGTGCAACAAATGTTCTCTCCAAATTTCCACAGAGCGTTGTGGAGTCTCCTTCTCAGTTTGGTTTACATCATTCTAAAATACTACAGCTTTATTTTGACAACTGAATGGGAGTTCTCCTTCTTTTTTTACTCTGATCCAGCTGAGGGAACCATTTTTAGTCCAGATCTCCACACTGACACCCAGAATAGGAACTGTACCGGTATATGAGCCGGAGCACTCACCTTATTTGTTTTGCATAGTTGATCTCAATCTCCGATCGCTCCTTGACAAATTTGGTGTACTTCTCCACAAATTCGATCCCCCATTGTGTATGCTTCTCCAAGTTGTCAAACTGATCCTGTTGACGAGAGGAAATCATGATCAGAACATTTAAAGACATGGAAGCTGTTAACATTTACAAAAGAGAGAAAATAATTACACTTAGTGAGAACTCTTTGGGACATGTGGCTTTGTTTGTTTGTTTGTTTGTTTGTTTGTTTTCATTTTTAAATCCCCCACCCTTCATGATGGCAAGCTGGCATGTAATTACTGTTTCAGTGTGTCGATGTGTCTGCCTGTCACCAAATTATAACATGAAGCAGTGGACAGATTTGATTCAAATGCTTAGAAAGTAATAATGGAGTGCACATCTACAGTTAAATAATATCTGAAGTCCCGATGATTCAAGATGGTCGTCACAGCTAACAAACTTAGAAAACACAAAAATCAAAGAGTAGCTACAGCTAACAAGACAACGTTTGTCATTTTATTAGTTGAGAATCATCGTCAACACATACTCTACGAGTGCTAACAGATTGTGCATGACCTGTGTATGGAACTCTGCCATTAACTATTGGAGTCAACCTTGTCTGTTAGCAAAACATATCATGGGAGTTTCATAAATCAGATACGTAAATTATGCTGGTATTGGAGGCCGATACTATACTGGATCGGATCGGCCCCATCCCTAGTATCGGCATATCGGATATCGGCCAAAAATCCAATATTGTGCATCACTATTAAAACATATAGAGTTGGCATTTCTGAATGTAAACACAGATTTTGTTTGTACTTGTGGAGAATTTCTTGATATATACTAACATCAATCAAGTTTTAGTCACTCAAGTAAAAAGCCAAGATTCAAGATGCTCCGATAAAGTGAGGGGAAAGCGCTTCTGTGTCCAAGTGACTTTTGATTTATTGGCCCACCGTTCAGCTTGTAATTGCCAAGCTAACCAACGCTTGAGTGTTTTGTTATTTTTTATTATTAAAAAAAAAATTGGGGGGTGGTGTCATTCTGAATGGTTTCTAACCCTGTGTGCACTTGCTGACATAAACATTCCCAGAAGTAATCACTTGATGTGCAACTGACTGGCATCATCTGGGTTCAACATGATCCCAGCTACCACAACAATGGCTCCAGCTCAGTTTTTAGTAGTTGAGGGTCATTTTCAGCGCCGCATACTCAGACTGTGCAGTGTTTGTGTGAAGCTGTAGCATGCACAGCAGCAGGCAATGTGTTTTTACTTCGTACCCATCCAGGTGTGTGAGATCAAATACACAGAGCTGCTGCACCCACCAAACTGTTTAGCCTCCTTCTACTCACCTGACCAGTTTTATTTGTATGAAGCTTAATAATGTATCTGCACATAAACCATTAAAAAATATATATTCTGTGAAAACATGCTCGTTCTCAGTCACTGATCTGCCAAAAACATGCACATCGTGCAGACAGAGGCCTAACGGTAAGGTTTTATTTACGGTAATATGTGAAAGTGACTGTAAAGTGTGGTGTGTTTCGGAGTAAAAATAGTCTGATAACTAAATACAGCTGTTCACACTGAGCTCATCATTCAGGATTCAGTCCACTTCAGACAATCTGAGTCTGGACTTGGCTGAGATCATGTCGGGAAATTCATCAATTCAGAAAAAAAGTAACGTTCCAGTGTCAACACATGCACGCCACGGCTACACTGCAGTATGTCATGGTTCCTTCAGAAGATCTTCTTACGACTGACTTGTTACAATATTAAAGATGAAGCAGAAAAAAGAGAAACAACCTTGGTGTGGCTCCAACAGTCCCCCATCCTCTCCTCCACCATGTCTGGTCTTTGTGAGTCCAGCTAATCCTACTTAGCAGCTGGTGTCAGTGCAACAACGCTCTGTGAGACTGTGAGCATGTTGTAGCGCTGTAACGTAGCATCCTGCACTAAAAGCACGTTCACAGAAGACGTGCAGGAAGCGGTTGTGGTGATGAGAAGCTTCGAAAAGCTGTGCAAAGCTTAGTAGTCACAAAGTCACAGTTCTTTTAGGTCCGTGCATGTTTTGGTAATTTGACTTTCTCACCAGGAAGGAGCATTACTTGATATCTGCTTTACAAATAATGTTTGAAACACACGCCATTTTTTTGTTTTGTTTGTTTGAAGGTCAAAAATGGATGAGAAGAAATAGAGAAAAGGATTAATTTTGTGTCAGCTTCAACTTCCATGTTCCAGTCAGTTCCACACACCAAGTCTTTGCTCTTGTCTGGATGTCGACACCCTGAGTCAAAATATGAATAAACAAGACATTAAATTATTTCTGGTAGCCATTTATTGTTTTAATATTGTAAGAACAGAAGATCAAACCATCTTCTAATCCGTTTATTGACCCCAAACTCCAATCACTTGTTTTTTTATGCCTCTTTCTGACAAGAAAATCTAATTTACCTAATCATGCAATGAGTAAACAAAAGAATGCTAACCAAATGAAGGGGGGGGGGGGGTCTATGAGAAAACACTAGTAGACGAGGTCAAACCAAACTCACTGAACGAACGAGGCTCTTCTGTTTTTCTCATTTCAGACACATCAGCTATTTTAGTTTCCAACACGTAGTTCACTCTGCTTGTTAAAATGATAAAAATGATGATTTACTTCATCTTATGCACAAAAAGATAAAACAATAGGCAGCAGCACACACCACTGCAGCTACACACTCACACAAATCCCTCCTCTCCTCCTCCACACATTTCTCAGATTACCCTTTTCTGCAGGGGCACCATCTTATCCACTGTCTCTCAGCGTGGAATGTGTACCTTCTGAACCATCCGAACCTGGTGAACGTCCATTCAGCCTGCCCTTCAAATGAAAAGCCCAGGTTAAGCTGGAGAGGTCATCCACAGGACCTTTTCTGACCATCCGAACCTGGTGAACGTCCATTCAGCCTGCCCTTCAAATGAAAAGCCCAGGTTAAGCTGGAGAGGTCATCCACAGGACCTTTTTGTCTGACTAACCAAAGTGCAGCAAGTGCTGACCTCACACCCACTCAGGAACAAAACAAAGAGCCGAGCTGGAACAAGTGATTCCAGATTCTCGAGGAAGGAGCAAAAAATGGAAGAGGGAAACGAAGCAGCGCTGCATCTGACTGAGTCCTGAACTGCCCCGAGCACTCAGGCTTAATGCTCCATCAGGCGTGAGGTGGAACAAGTAGGATGGGAGAGGAAAGAGAGGGGGACAACAAAGGGAGGGAGCTCCGAGGGAATGACAGAGGAGGCGGGCTTGCTTTGAGGGATTACATCTTTGGGTGGTGGGGGGTTGGGACCACAAAAACTTTGTAAAGCTCCACAATATATGAACATTTTCTGAGATGCACAATAAATGTAATGACTAACTGGAAATAAAGGCTTGGTATTCTTTTCAATAATATTGTTTTAGTCATGCTCAGCTGTATGTTTTATAAAAGACTCTCAGCTTCCACCGGATCAAATTTTATTCCATTTGTCTCAGCCATCCTTGTGTGTGTTTCTTTTCAGGTCAGTTGTGTGTAGCAGCCATCTTCAGTTGGGTGTACAGTAGTCCCCCGCTACTTCGCGGTTCGTTTATTGCGGACTCGCTCTATCGCAGGATTTTTTTTTTTTATGTCCAAAATATTGTACTTTTTTTACACATGATTGCAGACTGTAAAGTAATATCACTGTACCAATGTGAATGTGAAAAAGTTAATCACAAAACAAATTCCGACATTTTGTAGTTTTCTCTCATTCAGCCTCCACTGTACTGTGATCACCAGTCATAAGGACTACATTGCCCTGAAGTCAATGCTGTGCTGTACTGTAGTGCTTCTGGCTGCTGTTTTCTGCCGAACAGTATTTTTACAAAGCGAAGTCATGACTGCTGAACCGGCCTTTCAAAAGTAAAATTTAATTCATGTCAAATGGAAAGAAAGAAAAAATTGTAAAGAAAATGTAACTTTACAAATGTAAGATTCAAAAGAAATCATGTGAGGACATGTCTCTTTAAGAAACAGAACGTTGACCCGGTGACTCGGTCGATGATTGGCCGTCAGCTCTGTTTTCCCGGCTGCTGATTGGTAGTTACCATCGTTTACCATCGCTCTTTTTCATTTAAACTTCAAGTGTTATTACTGCGTTATGTTTTCTAAACGTTCTGTGCATTCAAAAGTCTCTGGCAGCAAACCAAAAGGCCAGAAATGCTCTGTAACCCGGACACAGATTGGCTCAGTCACCGTTAGGGCTGGGCGATATGAACCAAAATTAATATCTCCATATTTTAAGAAAAATGGTTATATACAATATATATCTCAATATTTTGTTTCCATAAAGTAATAAAAATATATTTCTGAGTCAAAGCTTTGTCCCAGTTGTCACACAAGCACATTTATTAACAAACAGCTGTTACTCTACTAGATAAATGTAACAAAAAATAAACTATTTACATATATTAGCGTTTGTTTTTTAGACATTTATTCACATGTATTAAATAATAATAATAATAAAGTAAGCATGTGTGAAGCAGCAGTGAGGGGCTGCTTGTGTTCAGCGAGGGAGGAGGAGGCTGTGTGAGGTTGGACGAGCAGAAAAAGAAGGACTGCTGTGCACAGATGTTCAAGTCTTAAGGCCCCGGTAGAGCTCTGCGTTCGGCCTAACAGCGCTCTACGTGCGCGCACAGAACGTGCGCGTTCACTAGCACAGCTCTGCGTTCGTTCTCGCGTTAATTCTCGCGTTTTCGCTCCAAATTCTTGACGTCATTTGAGCAGCCACAGCGCAAAGCGTTCGCTGATTGGTCATTTGCTGACACGCCTACTGAATTGATTGACAGGTCGGAGGGAGAGAAAAAAAAGCGAGCGGGCAGCTTCACACAGCTTCAGCCGCAGCTGTGTTATATCTTATTAAAAAGTTCTAAAAAATAATAAAATCAGGGAGTGCTGGTCCTGCAGCCCACAGCCCACCAGGAAATATTTAGAACCTCCGCAGCCACGTAGGACTCTAGTTTAATTCGCTCGTGACAAATTCATTCATTTCTCATCATTTCAGTCATGGAGGAAGCGATCACTTGACTTTTGGCAAAAAAACAAAAGAAAATGCCAGATCAGGGATGAAGAAGAGGAATTTAATACATTTGTGTCACATACAAAACAGTCCGGCGACGGGCAGTTTATTGTGAGACAACGCGCATCGCGTACGCGGTCGTAAAATTTGAGCTTTGCGCGTTCGTTCCCTGCGGGGCTACGCTTGTGCCTCGCGCTCACACGGCGTAGAGTGCCGTTCGGCCAAACGCAAAGCTATGCCTGGGCCTTTACAGTGACAGGAGGTGGCGGCACATTAATAAAGCAGAGGCTAATCATATCGCTAAAGACACTGTCCTTAGCAGCTAACAAGACAGCTAACTTTAGCTGTCTTGTTAGCCATTATAGACAGTGTCTTTAGCGATATGATTAGCCTCTGCTTTAAAGTCGCACCACCTCACTGTTGGGCTCGTAAGGCACAGCACTGCTAAATGAGTTCTGACCCGTCTCAGGGAAGGAGGCGGGTCCTAAAGACCAAGATAAACGAGGGACCACTGTACACCAAAGGTGCATCAGTCAAAGACGGACATCCAGGGACTGTTTACTGAAAGACTTATCAAAACTCATCCAGTGGTTCAAAAAATATTTTGCTAACAGACAGAGTTGACTCCAAAAGTAAATGCTAAAGTTTAAAGAAAGAGTTTTATCAAATGAATAGCATATGCGTTGTGAATGACTCTCAACGTCATCACAGCGAATCAACTCACACAAAGACTTGACAGATGTTTTTACTCCAGATGTTCTTCCTGACACAACCACAGACCACCGAGCTACCACAGCCTCTGTGTGGAGCAGAGAGCTGACATCTAAGGTGCCCAGGAGAGCAGATGGTCGGGGTTAAGGGCCTTGCTCAAGGGCCCAGAGTGGGGCAGATGAGGGTGGAGACAGGTGTAGGTGTTTCATCCTTCCCATCCACATTTTGATGTTGTCAGTACGGGGAGTTGAATCGGTGATCTTCCGCCCACAGGCTCACCTTCTCTAACCTCTGCGCCACCACTCCCCACTCTGAATGACTCTCAACAACTACCACACTTCATTTGTATGTGTAAAATTGACTGAATTGTGCTCATTCTTTGTGTTTTAAGGTTTGCTGGCTGTGGTGGCCATCTTCAATTGGGTTCTATCTTCACAAAGGATCTTACACCTGTAGACTCACAGTGCTCAAGGTATTTGTTAAAGGTTCACTATGTAATTTCTGTAGAACGCTGGGACTTAGAAAAATGTCTAGCAGGTAAAAGCATTCTGCTCCCTCCCCCTCAGAGCCATATATGGCTCTGAGGAGGAGCCACAGTCCGTTCTCTGTTGAACTTGAGTTCTGCAGCTCCGCCCCCTGCTGTGTGTCCGCTCGGAGCGCTTCAATATTCTGTGATTATATGTTAATAAAACGTTTTAAAAAATATAATAAAACCATGAATCACTGGTCCTACAACACAAAAACCAGCAGAAATCAGCAGAGCTTCACGAAGCAACGTTGGACATGATTTAATTCGCTCGTGACTTCCTCATTCCTGTGAGTGAAGGATGAAGCGATCACTTGACTTTTGGCAAAAAAACAAAATAAAAGTCCAGCTCTGGGATGAAGAAGGGATATTTAATACATTTGTGTCACATACAAATCAGTCCTGCATCGCTTTGCAATCCTTTGAATGAGAACGTGCGCGGCGCTGGGGCTGGGACAGGCGGGGGCGTGGGTTGGGGCGTGACAAACAACTCTGTTTTTATTGGCTGGTCATTGTCCGGGTCACTCTGTGTTTTTAGTGTTTTTATAAATGCTGATAGAGAAGCAAGGGGACTATAGTTTTTTTCAGAGATTACTTTGTCTAACATCAGTCTGTCAGTAGATAGTGACAGAGTGAAGAAATATGTTAAAAATATATTCCCTGATGCATGCTCAATAATCCAGGTAGAAAAATCTAAAAAAGCTAAGTCTGGTCCTCTGGACATTCAAAAAAACAAAAAAACAAAACAAAGCAAAAAATTGTAGAAACGTTTCGTCTTTCGTCCGAAAGACTT
Source organism: Garcialebias charrua (assembly GCA_038048925.1). Classification (NCBI taxonomy): domain Eukaryota; kingdom Metazoa; phylum Chordata; class Actinopteri; order Cyprinodontiformes; family Rivulidae; genus Garcialebias; species Garcialebias charrua. The sequence goes on along the minus strand of JBBPBX010007880.1, from coordinate 18,092 downwards.
CCTCAGTCTGAGGTGCTGGGTTCAGCTCAGTCTTATAAATAGCACCCTCCCACAGTGTTACACAACCAGTTGGCTGATGACAGCCTGAAACCAGCTGCTCACATGATCAAGGAGGACCATCAGCCTAACAATGGATCGTTAGCACCCTGATGGTTGTTTGCTATTCACAGAGGGCTGAGTGATACCAGCAATCACAGCATTGTAGGAGGGGGACAGTTGAACTCGGAGGCCTCCACCCCTGTTTAATGATGGGCGGTTTCTTTTCACAAAGATGGCCTCCTTTACTCCTCTCTCAAACCATCGTTCCTCTCTATCAAGGATGTGAACATCTTCATCCCTGAAAGAGTGACCGCTGGCCTGGAGATGAGTGTAGACTGCAGAGTCCTGACCTGATGATGTTGATCTTCTGTGCTGGGCCATCCTTTTAAATATATATTGTTAGAAAAGTTACAGACTGCATTACAAACTTACATAGTGCAGCTTTAAAGATCAGATTAAGCTACTAACACACCAAATTGTAAATATCCATTCATCCATCAATTCTATTCCGCTTATCCGGGGTCGGGTCGCGGGGGTAGCAGCCTAATGCCTGGTCCCCACCAAACTTGTCAGAACGCTCCTGCCGCCCCCTTTTGGCCGCTTGTCACATCCCCACATAGCCACTGAAGACCGTCTGATGACGCCCACTAGCTCGTTTTCCGGGTCAGTTGTTGTGTTACTGCAGATCCGACAGTCTTTGGTGAGATTAAAACGTTTTTTTATGTTTGGGGTGATCAAACGCTAGAGTGGACAGCTGTAACTGGTTAAAATGCCAAGTTTCTTACGGGAGTTTGGTTCCAATTCATGGAGGCTCGATCGGGTAAGTTTAAAAAGTTTTAAAAAAGTCCCGTTGTCGTTGTGTCATCACATAGCAGAGGCTCTCCCGACTGTTTGCTGGACGCGTCGAGCCACCAGAGATCGAATTTTATGACGTTGGTAGCTCGATGCGTAGGATGCTTTGGACGCGCGCGTGCGTGGAAAGGAACTGCAGCGTGCCGTCGCGCCGCTTCAATCACTCAAAACGCGCCGCTTCACGGTTTGCAGCGACTCCACGCATCTCCCCATAGACTTTGAATGTAAACCGGCCGCTTCAGCCGCCCGACACCGGTGCAGTGGGTACCAGGCATGAGTAAGGAGGCCCAGACTTCCCTCTCCCCAGCCACTTGGAGCAGCTCCTCCAGAGGAATCCCAAGGCGTTCCCAGGCCAGCCGAGAAACATAGTCCCTCCAGCGTGTCCTGGGTCTTCCTCTGGGTCTCCTCCCAGTGGGACATGCCCGGAACACCTCACCAGGGAGGCGTCCAGGAGGCATCCTAACCAGATGCCCGAGCCACCTCAACTGGCTCCTCTCGATGTGGAGAAGCAGCGGCTCTACTCCGAGTCCCTCCCGGATGACTGAGCTTCTCACCCTATCTCTAAGGGAGAGTCCAGACACCCTGCGGAGAAAACTCATTTCAGCCGCTTGTATCCGAGATCTCGTTCTTTCGGTCACAACCCAAAGCTCATGACCATAGATGAGGGTGGGAACGTAGATCGATCGGTAAATTGAGAGCTTTGCCTTTTGACTCAGCTCTCTCTTCACCACGACAGACCGGTACAGCGCCCGCTTCACTGCGGACGCTGCACCTATCCGCCTATCGATCTCACGCTCCAGTTTTCCCTCATTCGTGAACAAGACCCCGAGATACTTAAACTCCTCCACTTGGGGCAGGACCTCCTCCCCGACCCGGAGAGGGCATGCTACCCTTTTCCGGCTCAAGACCATGGCCTCGGATTTGGAGGAACTGATCCTCATCCCGGCCGCATCACACTCGGCTGCAAACCGCTCCAGTGAAAGCTGTAGATCACGATCTGATGAAGCCAATAGGACCACATCATCTGCAAAAAACAGAGAAGTGATTCTAAGGCCACCAAAACGGATCCTCTCAACACCTTGGCTGCGCCTAGAAATTCTGTCCATAAAAGTTATGAACAGAATCGGTGACAAAGGGCAACCTTGGCGGAGTCCAACTCTCACTGGAAACGAGCCTGACTTACTGCCGGCAATGCGGACCAAGCTCTGACACCGGTCGTACAGGGACCTAACAGCCCATATCAATGGGCCTGGTACCCCATACTCCCGGAGTACCCCCCACAGAACCCCCCGAGGGACGCGGTCGAATGCCTTCTCCAAGTCCACAAAGCACATGTAAACTGGTTGGGCAAACTCCCACGCACCCTCCAGGACCCTGCTGAGGGTGTAGAGCTGGTCCAGTGTTCCACGACCAGGACGAAAACCACACTGCTCCTCCTGAATCCGAGGTTCGACTATCCGACGGACCCTCCTCTCCAGAACCCCTGAATAGACCTTACCAGGGAGGCTTAAGAGTGTGATCCCCCTATAGTTGGAACACACCCTACGGTCCCCCTTTTTGAATAGGGGAACCACCACCCCAGTCTGCCAATCCAAGGGAACTGCCCCCGATGTCCACGCGATATTGCAGAGTTGCGTAAGCCAACACAACCCCACAACATCCAGAGCCCTAAGGAACTCCGGGCGAATCTCATCCACCCCTGGGGCCCTGCCACCAAGGAGCTTTGAGCAAATTGTAAGTAAATATATGTAAATATGACTGTGTTAAAGCTACATGTATGATTTTTAGGGTAAGTTGTCTATGGTAGCCATCTTGAAAGGGAGAGACTTTAATAATTAAACAGTTGTAGATATACCTTCAATCATCAATTTCTGTAAGTCTCAATAAAAACTGCCCTGTGGTTCATAAGATATTTTGCTAACAGACTCAAATGCAAACTTGGTCAAAATTATTATGAGCTGCCTTCACCTTTTTGCAGTGAACAATAAAAGTGACGACTCACGTTGTGATGAGTCATTGTTATATCATGAACTGGAGCAAGAAAGGCACTCGCTGCAGTAAAATGGAAAAGCCATCAGCAGCGCTTTGAGAGATTAATTATTTATTTTCTTTATTTATTATTATAGAGAGGGAACGTTGCAAAAAGCATCATAATGAGAAGTGATTCAAATGGATACTCTCACACATTTCTTCTTTATCAAATCAACATCCGGACGGTCCAGATGTGAAAGTATTTAACTGGATAAAATCTTCTCAGCCTGACCTCAGAGCGTGTCCACCCACTCACATCCACAATGAAACTAAACCTGGAGCCAAAGCCCCCGTGATGGTCCAGGTGGGGCTGAGCAGCGGCTAAAGATTTTATTACCAGTAGTTTTTATAGTTTTGTCCTAAACAGAAATATGTGTAAAGTAAGTTTTGTTTGTTTTAATTGTTTGTTTGTTTTTGGAAGAGAAAAAAATTATTTATAATTATAAAAGTCGTACTTTGGCTGTGTGATATACTGTATATCTGTGTGAGCCTGTTAATAAAATATCTCACAAATCACTGGACAGGTCTGAATAAAACTGAATAAAACTCTTGGAAACTAATCACTGGATGAACATCAGCAACTGATTAACATTTAGAGACAACCCAATTCAAAATGGCTGCTTTAGCCTACGAACTTTAAAAAATACCAAAGTTCATGATCAGTAATCCAGGTACCGTAATAATCCAACAATGTTAAGTCAGCTCATCTGGACGGTTTATTTCTTTATTCTTATTTTTTGATGAAGGATGAAACGTATCAGCAAAAAAAAAAAAAAAAAAAAGAAAGAAACCGTCCAGATGACCTGACTGTACAATATTTTAAAAAATAGTCATAGCAAATTTTATAGCTATTGGGCTCACATTTGATGTGGTAGTAGCTGAGAGTCATTCATAATGCAAACTGAGGATGATCATCTCTAACATGAGAACATTATTTACAAGGTTTGACTAAGACAAAAACTTCATTTACTCTTCAAAAAATGAACTTAGTTTTGACTTTAGCTTCAAATCGTGCGGGCGATATGCACTACATTTAGGAATGTTTCTCCTTTATTCTGCTCAGCTTCTGTCGATGATGAACAGTTATTTCCAGACTAAAGTCATAAAGAAAGACCAACTCTTTTCCATCCACTTGCTTTATTTTCTGCAGTCACCTCATTGGAAACTATAAATCAGAGGAGTCAATGACACATGTGGTAAAAATACTGTGACTACATGTGCAAAATTAATACAATTCTCTTTTGGCCAAAGCATGAACGTGTCGTGTTCCCTTCATGACCATCACGCACCAACAGGTTGTTGGTCCCACGTCATAAACAGTTTCCCATGTTGTGATTAAATGAGCAGATTTTCCTCCTACTGCCACATTTTAAAGATTACCGTAATAACATCTTGTCCTGACATTGACTTGCAGCGATTCTTTCATGTGCAGCTCCAGACACCTGACCTTGTTCCTGCATGGGGTGGTG
>JBBPBX010007879.1:48808-64058 GCA_038048925.1 Garcialebias charrua | reverse complement strand
AATATTCACTTCATTCCTGCTGCTGGGACTTTATATATATATAAATATATACTGTATATATATTTTTCTCTTCTTTTTTAAAACTGTACCACTCTCTTCCTAATTGTTGTTGTTGTTTTTATGATGGAGCCTGAGTGGATGCAGAGCAGCTCTGAGAGCTCACGTCCAGCACGTTTCTTCAGAGCTGCAGACACATTGAGCACATGCAGGCTTCAAATCGTTCTTTTTAATTCCATAAAAAAATGTATTTGTTGGTGCTATTAAATCATTATATTGTTTTTGTTCAAAAATGTGACTAGTTTCCAAGTTAAGTGCATGAAATAAAATGTGCATCATAATTATTCCCAGCTTTGTTAGTTGACATAAAGCTCCTAACGGTGTAATGGATTACAGTTACATTCTTTTTTTTTTTTTTAAGAATGCATTATTATTTAAGTAAAAACACGTATCTTAATATGAGTTCATCCCAGCCTGTCCCAGTCCAGGTTGGAGCAAATTCATCAGAATCCCACTACATTTGGTTCCGACTCTAAAAGTAAACATTGCGTTTATCTAAAAACAATAACAACAACCCACATTTCTCGTGGGCCACTGACTGCTGTGATGTTGATGTGCACACAATCTCCTTTGTGAGGACAGGCGCTGCCCCCGGGGGTCAGGTTTCACCCAGCCCCACAGAAAGACATTTATTACTGCAGTCTGTGGCCCACCCCTGGGATCAGGCATGCTCCATTTTGTGGGGAGGTTCCCTCCAGTGACCCGCCGTGGATGCAAAGAAAGAAGTTTGAACTAAAAAGGCCATTGTTTGTACACACAGCACAACTTTTATGTTCTGTATAACTTCACTTGATTATTATTTGTTTTACCAGTGATCACACTTTTTGCACACAGGGCATCTGCTGTTTCAAATACAGGAAGTCCTCGACTTACGACAGAGTTCCGTTCCTACGCTCCGTCGTAACTCGGAATCCGACGTAACTCGAAACATACGTCCAAACTGCACCACGTACAGTACTGTATTTTACCAAGCACTTAGCCTATCCTAACACTGTACCCTACATAATTATCAAAAAACACATACCGTATTTTTCGGAGTATAGATCGCACCAGAGTATAGGTCGCACCATCCAATTATTGCCAAAGAATTGGAAAAATCCATATATAGGTCGCACCTACGTCAAAATGTGGACCGTGTTTAGCTCTGCTGCAAATGTCTCTTCCACAGGAGCGCACAGCAAGGCTTTTAAGAAGATTAACACTTAAAAACAATTAATTGTTTGATAAAAATTATAGCAAATATGTGTCTGAGCTGAACTTTTCTTTAATAAATGAATAATTTTAGCAGGATAAACACCTAAAAATATATATTTGTTAGCTGACATTATTGTAAGAGTGTGTCTCAGTTTAATTTTTGTTAATAAATGATTACAAATCAGCTTATTTTATAAAAAGCCATATATAGGTCGCACCTGAGTATAGGTCGCAGGCCATGAAAAAATGATAAAAAGGTGCGACCTATACTCCAAAAAATATGGTACATTTCAGAGCCATAATGAAGGGAAAAAAAGAGTTAATTTCCTACTCTGGAATGCTGGTGAAGCCATTTCCTCGTTCCTCCATCCCTCCTCCGGATTCTGCATTCGTTTACGTTGTAAAACCGCCGTCCATAAAACAGCTACAGGTACTTGTCCACAGCTGCTGCCTGTCCAGCTTGCTCCAACAAGTTTTGTTTTGTTTTTTGAATGTCCAAAGGACCAGACTTAGCTTTTATAGAGAGTACAGAGCAAGCTGTGGCCTCCGCAGCTAAACCGGAAACTGCGTAAATTGGCTTAAAAAAAAAAATCAAAATAATATATATATATATACTGTATATATATATTTTTTTTTAATGGGAGATTCGTCGTAACAGCGAAACATCGTAAGTCGAGGACTACCTGCACATGGCTTCATTTTGTTTCTGTAAGCTTTTCTTTATAGCAAACAACAGATGTTAATGATGATTTTAGCTGCGTGATCATAAAAGGTATTTTATTTTGTTGAGCTGTTGTTACAGGCGCTTTTCTCCTCTTTCAGCCCCGGAGGATGACCATCGCCCCGAGCACGAGCACTCCTCCGCCGTGTCGGACAGTGACGACGGCTCCCCGCTCGACCTGTCAGGAAAGGGGCTCCTTGGGAAGCGGCGTCGCCGCGGCAACCTGCCCAAGGAGGCGGTGCAGATTCTTCAGAGCTGGCTGTACGAGCACCGCTTCAACGCCTACCCATCAGAGCAGGAGAAGCTCAGCCTGTCGGGCCAGACCAGGCTCTCTGTGCTGCAGGTGAGGGACAGGAACCAGCACGGGAAGTGTGCTGGTTTTTCTCATTCTGATGGTTTGATTGTTCCGCTCTCAAAAAAAGACAGCATCGAAACAGTTGGACGTGACTGGAGCTCTTGTCACATTCAAATCATTGATGTGTAAAATCAAATCAATGATTGGATAGTGATGGACATCTGAGGCTTTTCTTACAAACGGATGGGAAAAGACTCACAGCTTCACGGATCAAGACATCTGGTGGAGCCACAAGCACGACTGAAGTCACTGACAGATCCAATCACATGCGAGCAAACGAAGTTGAGAAAAGTTTGGTCAAGTGTGTGCGTTTGTTCATTTGCACAAAATAAATCTCATTACACATTAATACTAAAATAATAATAGACGCAGAAGCACAACAAAGTTCTTTGTTGAAAAAGTAATACAAATGGAAAAATGAACATATAACTTGAGAGTGAACGCCTAAAAATGATTGTAATTTGGTGACCTGTTAATGAAACGTAAATTGTAGATCCCAGGACACGTTATGCTTTATTTTGGTGGAATCCAAACCTTTGAATTCTGTTTACTGAAAATCACCAAATTCACTTCACAATATTCCATCTCCTCACAAACCAACATTTTTTTTTATATTAAGAATAATGATGCATCTTGAATAACTTCAGTAGCAGCAAACCCTTCTGATCTGTAAAACTGGGATCTGAGCCAAAGAAGAGTGATGGCGTCTGAAGCCTCGGGCGTCATTTGTCACGTGACGGGTGTTTTGATGCGAGCTTCGGCACAGTGTTACGAATCGCTCTGTTTCAGGAAGAGCGACTGAAGCTCCGAAGCCTCGGCACCATTTGCCCATCTCGCCTTCACAGCATCACCCCTGTCCTGTTTTTGTTGCATCAGTAGTGATTTCCTGTTTTCTTCTCGGCGCACAGAGGACCAGAGAGTAGTTGGAGGCAGCATGTAGTCAACTCAGTGATGTGCACTTCTTGGACTTTCTCTGAGGCTCAGCATTTTCGAGCTCAGAGCTTCATTACTTCCAGCTGTTTGAAGTCGGTCTTCTGTGCTTCCTTGATGCACCAGTAGAGGGCGTGAGTCCAGCACTAATGAAAAATATTAGAATGAAATCCTCCCATCCTTTTAGATTCTGACTCCTGATTGGAAGAAATTTATATTTTTGGCTCAAATAATTGAAACTTTCTTGTAGGGGTGCAGGAAAAAATCGATTTTTAAAAAAGAATCTAGATTCTTAGTCCTGGCGATTCAGAATCGATTCTAAAAGCCTAAAAACCTAAAATCTAAATCTAAAAATCTATTTTTTTTTAATTTATTTATTTTACTGAAGTCTGTATATTATTTTGAGTTAAAGGTCAATGCACTATGGTAGGCTGAAGTCTGTTGACTTGTATTTATATATTTTGAGTTATTTGTCTGTGATGGACTGGAGACCTGTCCAGGTGTCCCCCGCCTCTCACACAGTGATAGCTGGACATGGACACCAGTGACCCCCGAGACTTGAAAAGGAAGAAGCAGTTAAAGATGATGGATGGATGAATTGTTTGTTCCTAGATTTTTATTTTTATTTTATTGTTTTAGAGAAATCCAGGCAACTAAGCTAATCTAATACTGGTTATTTAAGTAACAGAATTAATGCATTCCTGTATTATTTGTTACTATTTTTGGTATGAATATCAAACGATGCAAAAAATTTGATGCAATAAGGAACGTAAAATTATTGTTTTAAATAAATGTTTACATTGTTGTTTATTCTTTTCAGCTTGTCAGTTACAAAACTGAAACTAAATTTATGACCAATTTAATTAGAAAAATAGTTTCTGAATCAGAAATAATTTCTGAATTAAAAAATATCGATTTTGAATCGAATCGTGACACCAAAAATCGGAATCGATTCTCCAGACACTGAGAGATTCACACCCATACTTTCTTGTGATTTATGCCAAAAATGTATCTTTGCTTTTGCAGATATGCAACTGGTTCATCAACGCACGTCGCCGCCTTCTCCCCAGCCTGCTGCGCAAGGACGGCAAAGACCCCACCAAGTTCACCATCTCCCGTAAGGTGGCTGGTAAAACTGAGGGCCATTCGTCCACCGGAGGCAGAGCCAGCTCTCCAGAGATGAATACTTCCAGCGGTGCCCAACATCGTCCCTCTGTGATCCGCTCTGCCCCGACCTTGGACCTCGGCCTCCTGGGGAGCACGGCCACAGCCATTCTGACGGGAGCGGGCTACCCCGGTAAGCAAGGCTCGGTCCAGGCGCTCATGAAGCTGGACACTCGGAGCCTGCTGAGGGAGGCAGATGAGAGGGCGGCTCCTGCAGCTGGTGTCGGCAGCACAACATCAGCAGCTAGCTCTAGCAGTGGCCTCTTCAACACCCCTCCCCCAACACCCCCCGAGCTGTACCCCGCACAGGACTTCAGTGACCTGAGGCTCCTGGTGGACGCCGCTCTGCAGAGAGCCGCCGAGCAGGAGAGCCAGAGCAAACCCTCGGAGGTGGAAGTGGTGCTCGGTGCTTACAGCGGCGACGCGGGCTCCAACCCACCGCCAGATGAACAAATCATGGATCCTTCCAGAGTGCAGAGTCTCATGGAGAAGGCCATGGCGGTTCCAGACTCGGCTGGGACTTTAGTTGAGTGTCCGGTCGTCGCGCCTCTCTCAGGCTCAAGGATATCGTCTCTTCCGTTACACCAAGTCGTATGGAGCCCTTCAGAGAAAGCCTCTGTTGGACCATCCAACCCAAACCAGCCTCAGCTCATCCCAGCACATCTCCCCACCACAGTACCGGTGTCCGCCGTAGTCCCGGGGCAGCCGGACTTACAGAGACCAGGTGTAGTTCCAACCCCACATCGAGATTCATCTCGTCTCGTCTCATCTCCCGCCGCACGTCCAGCGAGCCCATCCGAGCCGACGCCGAGGCTGCTTTTAGAATCGCTCGTGTCTCCACCAGTCACAGGTCTTGTCCCGGTCTCTGATGCGAGCTGGGATTCATCCCCGGCTGTGACCTCGCACCCGCCCTCTAAAGAAGCCCCACTTCACCCGCCGTTCCACAAACCCATCCTGATCCCGGTAACGGCGCCGCGCGTGTTGCCTGCTTCGTCCTGCACACCCCCCGCAGGTCCCGTTGCAACCTCAGGGTGCGCCCCACTTCCTGCGATCGCGCCGAGGCCCGCTCTGCAGCCCTCCTCCTCCACAGCTGGCAGCTCTCAGAGGAGCGCAGCCGTCGTGCCCAGCGTTTGGAGCATGGTCCACACTAACGCCAGGCAGGCCAGTTCCCTCCAGGTGATGAAAACGTCCATCACCACGGTGTGGGGGCCGCAGCGCAGCATGCACACGTTGAGCGAACCTGTGAACTAGCTGCAGCATGGTGGCGTGCAGACAGACTCTGTGAGACTGGACGCCGTACGGGAGAATGAATGTTTAATCACCAGAACACTGACGGGATGTAGTGTTTGATGCACTGACGGTGGGGGGGACTGATCATTTCATGACGTTTTAGATGATTTTGGTTTTATCTTCACATGTTGCATTAAAAGGGTAGTTTGGATATTGTGCAAGAAAGTTTATATCTTACCTGTTGGAGATGATCCTTGAAAATCTCATTGGAGCGTAATTCAGACCAAATTGATGACTAGTCTGAGTGGGACCACGGTCAAAGTGGATTTAAAACAACGTCTCTGCCAGGGATGGGAACTTTAAGCAATAACGCTTTTTGAATACGTCTGTAAACGTTTGATTTTAAATTGTATTTTCTCGTCTTGGCGTGTCACTATGCTGATGCAAGAAGTAAAAAAATATATATATTGCGACAGTCAAAAAAATACTTCAAATATCCACAAATCACTTTTCATCTCTGGTCGTATTCTGTTTTTATATTTTCTACCTTTGTGAGAACCTGCACTGTTTGATTTACCTTCACTTTGCTGCTGGTACACCTGAATTTCAAGGTTATTTCTACAGTATTCTGTTCTACTTACACAACCAACTGAACTTTATGTAAATACCTGTAATTCAAAACTGATAGTGAAGCGTTAACAAACTGCTGTTTTTTTTTTTTTTTTTAAAGACAGCACTAATTACTTTAATCTGGCTCCACTGACAAACCATGAGCTCATGAATCTGGTCAAAATTTAAAACTTTTCTCCAAACTGAGTTTGTCTGCAGAGCCATCCACAACAGGTAAGATGTTAATTGTTCATAACTTAGAACCCTGCTTCAGAAGATCTGAGCTGTGGAAAAGGAGGAAAGTGTTTTCAGTGGTGCTTGAAAGAAAGTTTGTGAACCCTTTATCATTTTCTATACGTCAGCATAAATATGACCTAAACCATCAGATTTCACTCACATGTACCGGTGTGTACGGTAATACTGGATCATTTTTTTCCTCAACAAATAAATGACTCAAATATATTTGTATCATTTGCTTTCAACTTTTAGGACTTGCAGAAGTATAGACAATTCTCCAGGGTTCACAAACGTTCAGGCACCGCTGCATGCGTACAGAGTTGGACTCTGAGTAGGTATTAGCGCCGCAGAGTTCGCCTCCTGCAGCAGCGCTGGACTTGTGAATGTACAAAGCACATCGGTGAAGTTGCTCGTCGTCCATTTTCCACGTTTTCTTTTTATTTGAACAAAACCAACGACGGTTTGCTTGCTCTCACTAGTTGTGTGGTTGACTGTTTTGACGTTAGTCTGTTAAGTTTTTCCAGCACATTTCTTCTGTTCGTGTAGTCAAACTGGGCAGAAGGGAAACGGTGCACAGCAGCGAGCTGGGCTGAGTGACCCGCGTCACTCTTCCCTCTCGTCTCCCCATCGCCCGGCCTTTTTATAGCCAAGCGGTTCCTGCATCGTCATCTCGGCTGCTCTGTTGCCAATTCTATTCCACGGTGAAACTTCAAAGTATTTCCCATTCCGATGTCCAAAATACACGCAGCTGCTACTTCCAGTGAACAGGTTGTGTTCTGAGACACAGCAGCCTGAGTAGATCTATTTAGTGACTGATCCCTTTATGTCTACATTTCTCTCATGTTTTGGGACCATTTTTATTTTTTATAAATGTATGTTTGAATGTCCCATTTGTAAAAAAAAAAAAATAAGGATTTTATATGCTGGTTCTTTAAACAAATGTAGCACATTTAGATTGTTTTGTATGAGATTATATTTTTTTTCCACGCTTTTTTTCTGCTAGTTTCTGTAGAGTAATCATCAATAAAGCTGTAGTTTCTGTGAAACTGTTAGGATAAACCACGACGTGTTGTTGACCTCTCTCTGGACGTGCACTGACCGTGCATAGAGGAAAGCTGGAAAGCTTTTTGCTCGTTACTGTAGCAGCAGGATTGTTAGACAAACCGTCTGATTCTCCAGTGTAGCAGACTTTAGTTCAAACTGTTGTGTTTCGTGTGTTTAGGTTGTTAAGGACAGGAAGAGGTCTGATGTCTTATTACTGCAGAGGCTCAAACATTTCAACCATTCCACATAAACCTACCTGTGTGTGTCTGCCTTTTGTTCTGTGAGCCAGTACAAAGGTTTTTCTTACACATCCTGGGTAGGATAGTGTGCGTTTGTCATTTTACACAGGACGTGTGTGTTCTGGTGATGCACTGTGACGACGCCTCGGAGGTTCTGATACTGGAAGGGTTTTATACCGCAAGGTTCGCATCAGGTTGTAAATGTAAACTTGACACTTGTGAGACGAAGATGTGGCGATGTAAATATGTTGAAGGTTGAGAGCGGACTGACTTTTTATTATTATTTTTCTACGAGCAGGAGCCCGGTCTCGAACTGGAGTTCCTGTCCAGCCAAACGAGTTTAGAAACGTCACGCGTGTCTGTTCTGAATCACGACTGACTTGTAGCAGTATGATTGGCTGCTGTGCCTTAAGCCTTCTACTGAGGGAATATTTACCCACCTCTTTGACTTTTCTCCTTATTTTTTATTTTTTTCAAATATATATGAAAACCTCAACTGTCCGTGCAATATACGCCTTAAACTTTAAATGTGTTTTTTTGTATGAACGTTTCAAAGAAATAAAAATCTTTTAAAAACACATTTTGTCTTTGTAATAAAACAACTTCGTGACAGTATCACTTTTCTTATTGGCCGCCGGTAAAGTTAATGGTTGTTTAAAAGTTAGTTAGGGCGGCTGTGGCTGAGTGGTCAGAGCAGTCGTCCTCCAATGCAAGAGTTGGGGGTTCGATTCCACCAGCAGTCATGCTGAAGTGTCCCTGGGCATGACACTGAACCCCTCATTGCATCTGATGTGTGTCTGAATGTGATAAAGCTCTAATATATAGCTCTGTATAGATAAGAGTGCTGTATGAATGGGTAGTTGAGGACACTGTTGTAAAGCACGTAGTCGTAGATAAGTACAGTCAATTTAATTAATTCAGGCTCTTTTGAGCAAAACGTTACGGGTTTTATGATCCACTTCAACAGATCCAACTTTAAAAAATAATAAAATCAGACACAGAAAGCTAATGTCCTCAAATAAGAACAGAGTCTTAAGTCTTATGCGTATTTCTTTTTACTTTTATATGAAAAGTTAAAGAGATGAGTTGAGCAGTGACTGTTCTGTTTTCAATAAACAGAAACAAAATAAGCCTAACTCTTATTGCAGTGTTTTTCTAATGGCCTGTTTTTGTTAACATACTAATGAAATTTTATTTGTGCTGTTGTTTTTGGTGCACCACTAAAGATTACTAATGGCACCCATCTGGCCACCCCTTTAAATATTTTCCAGCAGTGCCCCTGGCTGGGTGGAGCTCGGCCCGTCCCACAGTGGGGCTCAAATGACTCAACTTCCTGAAGTTTCACTGTGGTTTGTGTGAACAATAATTTTAAACCTTTATTTCTGTCAAATTTGCAGTTGTTAAGGCATAAATTATACTTCTTAAGTACGTCCGGATGCACAGGAAGTGCAACAGCTAGCTGCTGCTGAATGCACTTACAAATATAGAATCAGAAAATAATCATGCAATCCAAAACTGGCAAAGATTTATAACAAGGCATTCACATGAACTGCTATGAAACTCATTGTTAAGAAGGATGCCAACCACAAAGTTTGAGATGAGAGCCGCTTTAGGACTCAGCAAAGCACTGGTCTTTTCCCAGTCACGAGTCACGACTAGCTCTATATCAACCCAGTCAGAATTGTTTTTTTTTTTTTCAACCTGATGTCATCCAGATAAGATGTAAAATGCAGGAACATAACTTTTTCCACAGAACTTCCATCTTAAAAGATCAATTTTACTAAAGTTTGTCTCCTTTCTAGTTATTCAACTAGGTCCGGGGTCCAAATCAGGCCCACAAGTGAGCTCAGTTCGGCCCAACACTTGGTGACTTTTTAAATAAAACCACATTTTAAAATGTAAAACGACTAACTGCTGACTGTCCGGCCTCTGAGCTCCTGGCTTTCAGTAACTGTGCCCCCCTGAGTAATTTCGTTGAACAGCCCTGATCTAAAGTCTAAAATTGATCCCCCTATCTTGGACATTATTTAATGAAACATTATTTAATGTTGGATCAAGTCCTAAATGCAAACGTCTCATTCTGTAGGAGTTATTTATGCACTTGTGCACTTTTCCTTCATGCCCAAAGGCAACAGAACGTGTTAACCCCATGCATAAAAAAAAAATTGGTAAACATGTTGACATGCAGGTGGAGGGATGTACGTATGGTATCTGTTCCTGGATCTGTTGTCGAATGTTGGAGAAGTGCAGGAAAATGGATGAAGCGTTGCAGCAGGTTTTAGCTCGTTTACAGTACCTCCAGATATGGTTTATGTAGCAATAAAATCTTGGTTACAGGTAGTCCTCAGGTTACGACGTTTCGTGGTTACGACGCATCTCCCATTAAAAAAAGTTGTTTTTTTTGTTTGTTTTTTTAAAAGCTGAGTTACGCGGTTTCCGGTTTTACGTTGTAAACGTAGCGGCGGAGGAATACTGCACTGTACAGTACTCTCTAAAAAAAGCTACGTCTGGTCCTCTGGACATTCAAAAAACAAACAAAACTGTACTGTGAACGCGGTTTTATGTCGTAAACGAAATGCGGAATACAGCAGATGGACCGAGCTGGACGGCGGTTTTACGTCGTAAATGTAATAGAGAAAACGGCCGATGGACGGCGGAATACGGCTGATGGACGGAGGAATACGGCGTCATCAGCATCCCAGTAGGCCATAACTCTTTTTTTCCCTTCATTATGGCTCCCAAACGTATGAGCTTTTTGATAATTATGTAGGGTACTGTGTTAGGATAGGCTAAGTGCTTGGTAATACAGTACAGTACATGTATATGGTGCAGTATTTCAACTTACGTCGAAAATCAGTTTACAACGCCACGTAGGAACGGCTTTACGTCGTAAGTCGAGGACTACCTGTATTATAAAAACAGCTGATGGTACTTTGAGTACGGTATATGAAGGAACCATCCTGCCCTGTGGTAGGTCTGATGCATAAACATTTATTTGCCTGAGCAGCTTTAAGACTCCCAACAACACAGATGCCTCAAAAAAGAAAGCGCTGACAAGACGAAAGTTTCAGATTAACAGGTGGGAATAATAATCTTGGTTGTCAAAAACAATCTTTTGTTTTTAATTGGACAAGGATATCTTGTACAAAGCTGTTCTTGTGTGCAGCAGCAAACTGGCAGGAAAAAGGAGTAAACATGGCTGGTTCCGCACTGAAACAAAGTCCAACAGCCCCCTCAGTTAAATTATTCCCATCTACAACGAAGAGCTGCTGATGGATCTATGGTGCAGTGGGGGGGGGGGGGTCTTCTTTTACTCATCATCCTTGTCCTTTGCTCCATGTTTGAGGATGCGAGTGAACTCCGCGTAGTTGAAGTTGCCCTTCTTGTCGATGGGCGCCTCGCGGAACAGCTCGTCCACATCCTCGTCCGTGAATCGATCGCCCATGGTGGTCAGCAGCTCCCTCAGGTGGTCCTCGTGGATCACGCCTGGGGAAAGCACGGACAGGTGAACTGTGGCTCCTTGCACGGAGTTCGCACGGTTTTAGGTTTGGATCCACTCACCAGATCCCTCCTCGTCGAAGCAGGCGAAGGCGTTGCGGATGACGTCCTCGGGGTCCGTCCCGTTGAGCCGCTCTCCGAACATGGTGAGGAACATGGTGAAGTTGATGGGCCCCGGCGCTTCGCTCATCATTCCTTCCAGGTACTCATCAGAGGGGTTCTTACCTGCGGGACAACCACTGTTAGAAGAAGTCCAGCTCTGACTGGAACTAATTAAGACTTCATTTGTCTGAAATCAGCCCCTGCATGTGTAGTGGTTATAAAATTGTTTTAGAAAAATGACAGTAAGCAAAATAATATGGTTTTGTATTTGTCTAAAAAAAAATCAAAAAGAAACCCTACCACAATTTATTTCTCTACCTGAAGAAAACTCATGGAAATAGGATGCACTGTGATTGTCGATCTAGGTATCTGTGATCGATTAGTTTGGTCTTGCGAGTTAAAAAAACCACAGACTGATGCAGTGAAAAACGTATGCAAGTTAAAATATGCTTTAAATGCATTTTTCTTGAATATTTTCTGATTATTGATTGTGTTATGATGTATTTAGAGTGTGCAGCCTTTTCAAGTTTCAAGTTTTGTGAGTTTGTTCGCCGATCGTGTCTCGATTGGTTTTGTCTGGCTTTGTGAAGGGGAGACGTGTTGCTTCTGCTCGGCCATTACAACACTGGAGGCGACAGAAGTCACATCGTGTCTGTGTCTGTTCTTCCTTATTCCCCTTTACAGGTAAAAATTCAGACTGTTGCAGATTTTATTGCTTATGTTAATGCTGATTTATTTTATAAAATGACCAGGAAGTGGTTGTAGTAACCTTAGCTTAAGTAAATGTATCTTTGCTTAAAAGTTTGTACTTACCTTGATTTCATGGTTAGCTGTGCTCTGTGTCACAGATTATATTGCTGTGCAGATACAACTGCAATGCTTGTGTACAATGTTTAATGCTAAAAGATGTATTGAAATGATGTTATATTGTTTATGAGTAAAAATGTTTTGTTAACTTTGCTTCTGTAGAACACCAGTCTTGAAAGATGTTTAGCTAATGCTAAAACAATCTACCAGTCTGTATTTGTGTTAACACAAAGACATTTTGAGTTGAATCACCTTTTGTTTATGTGACCATGTAATGTTCAAAACTGTGTTAAAAGCCATTACAACACTGGAGGCGACAGAAGTCACATCGTGTCTGTGTCTGTTCTTCCTTATTCCCCTTTACAGGGGCGTAACATTTTGGAGGCACCGCTGGGATTGAGTGAGGCTAGATTTGACTTCTGCCATGACCAGACGTCTCCAGCTCTCACTCAGCTCCCTTTAACTCACCCAAACAAGCGACACCTAGTGGACAATTGTGCAGCAGTCTGAGTGGCTACGACCAAAGGGCAAGCAATCTGAGGTAACCCCAAGGTACCAGGAGCGCTGCAATCAAGTTTGAGCAAACCAGTCACTGCTAAAACAATCAACACTAAGTTGCTACAACAAAGAAGATGGAGTCAACCGAGGCAGAGGCATTACAACTGGAAATAATGGGACTTTTGTGTACACTGCCTGTAGACAGCCTTATAGAACTATGTGATTTCCTCACAATTGCTGGATTAAAATTCGAGCACGTGACAGGAAAGAACAGAGCATCGCTCATCTTAATGATTAGTAATCATCTGCAGAGTGAAGAACTACAGAACTTGGAGGACATGGGAATGGCACAGCTTCTCTGTTTTAAAGACAAGATAACTGAGCTTCAGACTGAGACTACGGCTGGCCAAGTAAAGGGACTTCAGGCAGCCCAAAATGAAGAACAAAATAAATCTGATGAAACACAGGGCAGTATATCAACAGGAAACAGACCTTCTCAGTCACATTTACCACCCCGAATAAAAAGTACTGATAAGGAGAATGGACATAAAGTTCAGACCACCCTACCCACAGGTTCAGCTCCAGGTCAGACCCCTTCTCTCTGGCACAAAGAATTCAAAATAGCTGGACAAATTGGAGAACCAGGGCAGAAAGATCGTCTCACATTTTCCAGCCTAGCACGGCAAATTGAGCATGGCCTCCTGAAAGCTTTTCCAGAGACTGAGATTGTTGATGCCGTCATAAGGGCCATTGTTCCGGGGATGCAGTTACGAAGCTATTTAGAGGGGAAAAGTGACCTTGCCCTGCCCACACTGAGGAGAATACTGCGCTGCCATTATCAGGAGAAGAGCGCGACAGAACTATATAAACAGCTGTCATCGGAAGCACAGGGCATTAAAGAGACTCCTCAGAGCTTTCTTATCCGCACTCTTGATCTGAGACAGAAGATTCTGTTTGCCTCACAAGAGTCAGAGTCAGGCTTAAGGTATGATCCAGTGCTGGTGCAAAACATGTTTCTCCATACAGTTATGACAGGCTTACAGAATGATAACATAAAACGGGATCTCCAGCCATTCCTGGAGCAAGCTGGTGTTTCTGATGAACTTCTGTTTGAGAAGCTGAATATTGCATGTGCTTATGAAGGTGAGAGGCAGGAAAAAAAGAAAATGAACACACCACAGCGGTCTGTTACTGTTCACTCTGCTCAATTTGACCATGCCACTACTGAAAAGAAGGAGAAGATAAACCAGCCGAGTCACAGTAAGGGTCAAGCAGATATACTTTCAGAACTGCAGGAGATGAAAGCAAACATGATTCTCCTTAAAGATCTTAAAGCTGAAGTATCTTCCATCAAAGAGTCTATGCAGCAGCCCCACTATCTACAGAGACAGAACCCAAACCCAGTATCTGGACCAGAATGCGCACCACCTCATTCAGCATCAGTCTACCAGCCTGCATTACATCATGGTTACCATCCACCTGCTGTCCAAAATAGCTACTTGCAACCCCCTTTAAAGCATCACAACTATCAACCATCCTTACCAGGACAACATGATCCTCCTCCACCCCACCAGATGTATGGAAATCGACACTCCCTCCCCACAGCTTCACCACGTCCTAGGAGAAGATGCTACGCCTGCCAGCAGGAGAATTTGGAGGACTGTACTCACTGTTTCAGGTGTGGCAGCAATGAACACTTCTCAGCTGGCTGCAGAATGAGAAGATCAGGACAGTTTAGAGGAAGTGCTTTAAACGAGCAAGGGTTACCCCAGCGGGGCAGGGAGTAACCACTTCATCAGCAGTGCCCCAAGTCTGTGCACACTGTGGTGTAGGTGGGATAAAGGTAAGACTGAGACAATGTTCATCATGTAAAAGTGTCTTATATTGTTCTGAGGGATGCCAACATGAACACTGGGCTGTTCATAAGAACCAGTGTTCAACTACTTGTAGCACAGTTCGAGCTACACCACAAAAGAAAAAGTTAGTTCAGTTTGCTCCACTAGTTGGAAAAAAATACCTGATTGACTGTCATATTCAAGGTCAGCAAGTTAGAGCTTTGTGGGACTCTGGCTCACAAGTGACTGTAGTAAGTGAACAATGGAAAGCAGAACACCTGCCACAAGTGACTTTGAGAGACATTTCTGAAATCATTGAAAACAATGACACTTTAAGTCTCATTGCAGCTAATGGTCAAGACTTACCTTATTTAGGATGGATAGAGGTCACATTTAACTTAGCTGCAGATGGGGTTCCAACAACAGAAGTTGTTGTTCCAACACTAATTATTAAAGGTAACAGTCTTGCTCAGCCTATTATTGGCTCAAATGTTATTGGACTTATAGTGAACACTGAGCTACAACAAAACAAACACACTAGTAAACAGCAGTTAATCAGAACAGTCCAATCAGCTTTTTCTGATTTTGAAATGGGTGATGCTGAAATGTTTGTGGCTAGAGTTTTTGCTGAACATCACTCCCAGGAGTATAGTGTCAAAACTACCAGAGGACACGTGCATGTCCCAAAACACACATCAGTAAAGGTAGAGTGCCGTGTTATAATACCTCC
>JBBPBX010007879.1:0-48623 GCA_038048925.1 Garcialebias charrua | reverse complement strand
TCACACTCTGTAAATGTCAGCTGCTCTGATGGGTGTGAAAATGACGTCTCTACAGCTGTTTACTTCCTGTCAGTCCAGAATTAGACCTGTCACTCATGCGCAGGTCGAGGATTCACCTCATATAGGTGTGTGTGTGTGTGTGTGTGTGTGTGTGTTTTTTCCAGGACTGTACACCCTTGTTATGCTGCCAGAGGATAGATGGACAGGCTGTTTGGAGCAGGAAGGAGCAGGTGAATAAGGTTGAGTAAGAATGACATCACATCCTGATGCACTGCAGCTTCTACATCACATCAATTCATTCTCTAACAAACATACTTTAAAATATTTATTCCCTCTGACAGAGAACGATCATTTTTTAAATAGGTCATGAATTTATTATTGTCTGTCGCCATAAGAGGTGGATGGAAATACATTTGCTTGAGTGTGTGTCCATGTTCTTTTGTCTGTTAGCAAAATATTTTATAACCATCAGGGGAGATTTCATTAAACACTCAGAAAGTAATCGCTGGATTCATGTACAGCTGACTGGATTTTGAAGTCAACTCATTTCAAGCTGCCATTTGACCCAAGTAAACCCAAATACTGTATACCCAACTACAGTATAGGTCCATTTTGCATTTATTGAGGTAAACTTTTTTGTGGTAGTAGCTGAGAGTCATCCCCCACACATACCCTGAACTCTAAGATCACTGAAGAGCTCTGTGTGTGATGTGGTGGAGAACTACGCACTCCTCCAAATGGTTCTGTTCATTTTCAGCAAAGTGTTGATTTAGTCTGATTTTATTTTTAATAAATGAAAACCAAAATCATTAAAACATATTTTAGCGTCTGTATTTACCGTCTGTTTAACTTGAACGTGCTTAAAGGACAACACCCACCATGACAGTAACAATTCACCGACAATTACTGTAATTTAATATTATGTCTATTTTCATTTTTGCATTTGGGCCAGGCGAGGGTTAAAAAAAAAAAAAACACTCCCGAATGAATCCGGAAACCTGGCCGAAGAGTGCCGAAGTGTCATGTGACTTTTGTTACATCTCCACCCAGAAGGCAGAAGGCAGGAGTGAGTTTCCATGGAGGTTTATGAGAGAGAGTGGGAGTTAAAACTGCATATTTCCTGGTGCATTTGTGTGTACATATGGACCAGCGCTCTGATTTTATTTATTATTTATTTTATAACACCGCTGCGGACCGTTGCTGCTCTCACCCATTCTGCCCAGAGGAGCGAGCCGCGCGCGTCTCTGGCTCCTCGTTCCTTTGAAGTTCCGAATTCGTGCCGGTGTAATTTGCTCCCTCGAGTGTATGTATTTGCTCTCGTCAGCCTTGTTGCGGGGAGCACGGGGGAGCACGCGCGCAGAGCTCCGCTGCGCGGCTGCCTTTCTGTACTCCCGACCTGTCTGGTCACGGGGGGAGAGAATAAAAAGCCGATGCGGAAATGAATGAATTTGTCGCGATCAAACGAATTAAACTAGTATGTCTACGTGGATGCTCGCTCAGAATATGATAGACATGAGTGAGCGACAGCAGGATTAATCAACAGGCAGCTTTAGGGAATATTTAAAAATGCTTCGCTTTTTCTTTTCCTCGCTCGCCTGTAACTCCAAGGCGTCACTTTAGTGACGTGAATGCCCATGTGAATGCCCATATATGGAGAGGGGCAGATTTTTCCTGGAGCTTCTGCTAAAATCTGCTATAAATCATGAAATAACACATTTAGCGTTATTTCTCTACAATATAAATAAACGCTCCTGTATTATTTTTAAATAAACTAATAAATATTAATGGCGATGCAATTTGAAAACATGGTGGGTGTTGGACTTTAAAAACCCAACATGTTTTTATTTAATTATTTAAAAAATGTAATTGAGATAATAAATGTGCTCATGAAATGGATTCAGTTCAAGAACAAAATGCATATTTTTTCCTTCCAACACGTTTCTAAATCCCATTTCTTGATTTGGACAGACTTGTGTTGCCACGGTTTTTAAAAATAGTTTTCCCATTTTCACCACGTCTCCCTCAGAGGTCTGTGTGTGACAGTCGCCATTTATCCAATCAACAAGAATAAAACACTTTCATTGTTTTGCATTTGCAGTCAAAAGAAGAAGTCTTGTTCTGTTATCTTTCTATTCTGTTATACAAATTCAAGCTGAGTCCCATTTGATGCAAATGCATATCAGTTTAAAGTTTATGGTCCTGATGAATAACTTGACTTTCCTCTAATGGATTCCCTGAAAGACACGGGGATCTGCATGTCTGCTTCTACAGACAGAGGACAAAAACAAAAAGTGGTGCAAACACACCTGCAGTCCTTAATGTGACACAATACTGAAGAAGTCTGGAAGGTTTCAGGCCCTTTTGACACACAGGGAAATAAAAACTACCCGACAAGAGGAATTCCTGAGCCTGATAAGATCTTTTCTGTGCAGTTCTCTCACAACACGCCACTCTTTATCTGCAGACTTCATGGAAAAGTATTTTAGTAGAGTAGAAAGCTCTACTGGATGCATCCTTTAAAATTGGGACTGACTGGTGTTTGGTTCTCTGTCAGCTGAACAATGCAGATTTATCCACGTCATTTAAAAACTTTGCATTCAAAACATGACGCACAGTTCAATCTTTATTTATACAGGTTAATCCCATTGAGCCTCGGGGACTCATTTACAAGAGAGATCTCACTCAGTGGGTTGGAGTAAAAAAAAAAAAAAATTGTGTTTCAGTTTAAAACTAAATCAGCAGTGAATCTGAAAACAACTTATTTTGGACACCGGTGTCCCATCACTGCTTGTTCCCTGGCCAGACAGGGACAAAGACCCTCTGTCCTCTTGTCCAACACACACACACACACACACACTGTTTGACATCAGTCAGGCCAGCTGTCATCTCCAGTTTCAGCCTCTGCTGGAGGTGGACTGAGAGGAATTCCAAGAGCAAACAGAAGAGAAGAGGAATGTGAGCTGTGTCTGCTCATCACAAGTGTGTGAGCGAGAGACAACAACGTGAACTGAGTCACTTGAAACTCCCCAGAGCCACCAGGACACATCATCATCATGTTGGAGCACCACATCCTCAACTGGAGGATGAAGTTCTACCTTATCTTATCTCATCTTATCTCATATCGTGTATTAAATACTTCTTATTAGACTTTAAATAAACCTATGAAAATACTTGCTGATAGTTGGTGTAAAACCAAAATAAGTGATTTAAAAGACCCTGATGCATGCTCAATAATCCACTGCAGATTCTTCAGAAGCTCACTGAAGCTCTTTACCTCCTCTCCAGCTCTGACACTAACACACAGAACAGCCACTTCACACACACACACACAGTCCTGAGTGTGTGCAGCTGCAGACTCACCTCTCTTCAGACACAAGTGGCTGATGGGAGTCCCTCTGCTCCTCTGAGTCTGGCTGCTAAAGAAACCCCAGCAGTCCTGAAAAGTTTGCTTAAAGAAAAGAATCAGACTGCCCCTTCCTCCTCCTTCTCCTCCTCCTCCTCCTCCTCCTCCACTCCTCCCTGCCTCCACCGACCAATGGAGAGAGCAGCCTGTCCCTGTCCACAGACGTCCCACGCAGGACCATTTGTCCATACAAGGCAAAGGAATGCAGGGACTGCTCACTGTCCCTGCTGCTTCAGGGATGTTTGGGGGGAAAAGGCCCAAACGACAGGATTCAGGAACTGTGATAAGAAAGAAAGGCCTTTCTTGTTTGGAGAAAGGAGTCTAAATATTTAGGAGGAGGAGGCTGTGAGGAGGTGCAGAGCAACATTAAACACAGCTGCTTACCTTAAATAGGCAGCCAGGCCGGACAAGCAACACCAGAAAGTCTTCTTTCATTTACTCCCTAATTTCTTTCTTCATGGTGTAGTTGTTTTGTCCTGTGTTAAGTGTTTTATCAACTTGTTCGCCCTCTTTAAATAAGCAGTGCATAGTTAGGCAGATAATTTAAGATTAATTCGTTTAATTGTAATTTAAACATATTTTAATGCTCTTTTAAATCACTTATTTTGGTTTTACACCAACTATCAGCAAGTATTTTTATAGGTTTATTTAAAGTTTAATAAGAAGTATTTAATGCACGATACAAGATAAGATGAGATAAGATAAGGTAGAACTTTATTGATCACGCAGGAAATTGTTGTGCCAGAGTTTCAGTACAAAGGAACAGGCACAAGGTGTAAAAATAAAAGAGAATATAAAAATACCATCAATTAAGTTCTAAAACAGAGGTCAGGTGCAGACATAAACATTAAAGTGTTTTTTTGTAGTGCAGGATTATGCTTTTATAGCATAGAAAGAGGATACTTATTTAAAGTTTAATAAGAACTATAATGCGTATTAAATGCTTCTTGTTTGGAAATGTAGCGTTTGATAGTGTAAATCTTATTTTAATGAAATAATATTCACTTTTAACTGGAATTTTAGTAAAAATGTTTTATTTATTTATTATTATTATGGGAAAAGGCTGTTTTAAGAACAGTGAAAGTGCAGGGGCGCCCTCTACTGGACACAACTGGATTAGAAAACCTGAATCTAAAAAAGGCTGCTGTGTTCATTTTATTCGTCCTACATGCACGTTTAATGAACAAATATGTATGCTGAGCAAATGTTTAGCAAAAAATATTAAAATACCAAGTAAAATATGTTTAATTATTAAAACTGATGTTTGCCCCCTAACCCAATCCTTTTTAAAACTCTGTTACCAAAGTTGTTGGTGTTGATGCGTCAGAAATAATATAAAGAATTCGTCTTAAGAAGAGGAGCCACTTTATGCAATTTATGCAAGAAGAGGCCAGGTAATCTGCTCAAATGATCTGACATGCTCTTGTTTTTGTAATCTGGTAGCTGTGATATTGTAACAATGTTATTGTGTATACGCTGTACATGTATTAGTTGTCAAAAAGCATGGTGAAAGCACACATTAAATCGGTTTATTATGCACGTAGATTTTATAATGTGTTATACAGTACCGTATCATGTGAAGTTTTTTGCTTTAAATTCTGCTTCCTTCGGGTTTAAATTACTTTAAAACTAATCTCAGAGATGTTTCCAGACTCAACGTTTGCCTCAGAAAAGGATTGAGAGAAACACATTTTAAGTTAACCCTTGACCAGCACACAGACACGCTTCTTCTTTGTTTGTTTACCATTTTGGGAGGCGGGCTATTCTTCTAATCCCGTTTCTGATTGGTTTAGAGTAGGGCGCGACGTACGTCTGCGCATGCGCATTGTGGACTGTTTTTCAAGCTAGAAAGAAGTCAGAAAAGGTGAGTTTTCTCGGTTTCCTTTAAAGCCAAAAAAACTACTTTATGTCGCTTGTATTTAGAAGTTGTGGAAAATATTTAGTGTTTGAGTCGAGGAACATATAGTTCTGATAGTTAATTGTTTAGTTACTAAACCCACGGCTTAAGTTTTTCTGTCACGAAGATGAGCGCGAGCTAAATTCCCGGTTAGCTGTTAAAGCTGTGACGTAAAGTTTTGTTGGTGTGTTGGAGGGAGAGTTTCTCTTGTGTCAGAGTTTTTTAAACGCTCAAGGGATGATATTTCGAGCTGAGTCATTTTTACTGAGCAAAAACACAATTGTTGCGGAAGTGGTTGTCATTCAACCACTCTTCATCAATCTGGTTTCAGGAAAAAACATAGCACAACAACTGCTTCTCTGAAGGTTCTGAATGATGTTGTTGAAGCATTGGATGCTAAGAATTATTGTGCTGCACTTTTCTTAGACCTGTCTAAAGCTTTTGACACTGTGGATCATAACATCTTGTGTCATAAGCTCTCAGAAATCGGTTTCTCTGATCACACCATCGGTTGGTTTTCTAACTATCTTTCCAATCGGAGGCAATGTGTTCAACATAACGGTACTTCTTCCAGCTATTTAACAGTTAAAAATGGTGTACCACAAGGCTCAGTTTTAGGACCCACTCTCTTTACAATCTACATAGCTAATGTAGGTCACTGCATCCCTGATGCATCCTTACATTTCTATGCTGATGATACAGTTGTTTACTGCCGAGCTAAAACAGTTGCTAAGGCTTTCCAGTTACTGCAATCCGCTTTTGACATCATCCAGTCAGATTTGTTCCATCTCAAACTTGTCCTAAATGCTGATAAAACAAAAGGGATGTTTTTTTCAAATAGGAAGTCGGTCCCAGCAGATCTTCCTCTGATTTTATCTTCAAATGGTGTCTCTATTGAGTTTGTTGATTCCTATAAATATCTGGGTATCCTGATTGATTCACATCTCTCTTTTAAACTCCACGTGGAAAACCTAGTAAAGAAACTGAAAGTTAAACTGGGTTTCTTTTTCAGAAACAGATCATGTCTATCACTGAATGTCAGGAAACGCCTTGTGTCTGTGACTTTCCTTCCCTCCATTGATTACGGTGACATTCTCTACATGAATGCTCCTACAAGCACCCTGCGGATGTTGGATGTTGTCTATCATGGTGCACTAAGATTCATAACTGGTTGTGATTATCGTACCCACCACTGCACCCTGTATTCACTGGTTAACTGGACATCATTAACCTCACGCAGACTCTTCCACTGGTACATTTTCATCTTTAAATCACTTCTTGGTCTGCTGCCCTCATACATCTCCTCCTACATGTCTTTGCGTGAGTGCAGCTACAGCGTGCGCTCTCAGGACATGATTACCTGCAGTGTTCCGTCAGTGAGGACTGAACTTGGAAAAAGGGCCTTCTCCTACTCCGCTCCTGCTTCATGGAATATCTTACAAAAAGATCTGAAGCTCTCGACCTTGACTTCTCTAAATGGTTTTCAGAATCTGTTGGAATCCTGGCAAAAACCAATGCAGATTTGTTCCTGTCTTTGATTTTATACGTCTACCTTATAATGTTTTGCTAGTTTTTTGATACTTTGTTAAAAAAAAAAAAAAAAACTTTCTTTTGTTTTTTTCTCTCTTTTGTTTTCTATTGTTTATTGTTTGTTTGTTTATTGTTTAAGGAAATTCTACCACTGCTGTTCATTGTTCTTTAGTTTTAGCAGGTCGCTTTCGTAAATGAGCCCATGAGGTTCAAAAGATTTACCTGACTAAATAAAGGTTGAATGAATGAATGAATGAATTCATTGACCCATGTCTTCTGTAGTTATAATTCATTTTACCATACCATACCATTTTATTTATAAAGCACTTTAAACAGCGACAAGGCTAACCAAAGTGTTGTACAAACAAACAAACAGGCAACACACACAATGAAGTACAAAAACTAGACAAGAACATTTTAAATCCATTTATAAAAGTTCAGACATTTCTTTGTGGGTATGAGGTAACAAGTAGCCTACTGTACTGTATTCTGAGAAACCTCCTGAGCCTCCTTTCAGACAAATGATGCCAAGCCTCCCTGTTAAACAAATCTGACCAGTAGAAAACACTTTATGGCACAATTTGTCTCGTTTTTAGTTGTTTCAATGTTTGTTTTACATCTGAAGTAAAAATTAAAACGCACACAACAGAAGATGGTTAATTAAAAATGGTCAAAAACACTTATTGTTACATAAAAGTTTCATTTTATTGTGATGCTCACTTTGAATGTGTTGAGTAGTGAAGTTGGGCATTTTACTTTTAGGGTTTCAGTGAAGGTTGTCTTCACTAGTTACCAGTTCTGAATGAACATGAAAAAGAAGAAAATATTAGATGTATGAAATATAATTGCTTTCCTATGCTCGTTTTCCCCCTACTTCTTTTAAACATAAACATTTAAAATTCCTGACATAAATTACATACACAAGCACAATGTTTTTCCACACTCAAAGCATCTACAAAAAGTGGACATTGTCACCATAAANAATATTATACCAAGTAAAATATGTTTAATTATTAAAACTGATGTTTGCCCCCTAACCCAATCCTTTTTAAAACTCTGTTACCAAAGTTGTTGGTTTTATTTTGTTGATGGGTCAGAAATAATATAAAGAATTCGTCTTAAGAAGAGGAGCCACTTTATGCAATTTATGCAAGAAGAGGCCAGGTAATCTGCTCAAATAATCTGACATGCTCTTGTTTTTGTAATCTGGTAGCTGTGATATTGTAACAATGTTATTGTGTATACGCTGTACATGTATTAGTTGTCAAAAAGCATGGTGAAAGCACACATTAAATCGGTTTATTATGCACGTAGATTTTATAATGTGTTATACAGTACCGTATCATGTGAAGTTTTTTGCTTTAAATTCTGCTTCCTTCGGGTTTAAATTACTTTAAAACTAATCTCAGAGATGTTTCCAGATTCAACGTTTGCCTCAGAAAAGGATTGAGAGAAACACATTTTAAGTTAACCCTTGACCAGCAGACACGCTTCTTCTTTGTTTGTTTACCATTTTGGGAGGCGGGCCATTCTTCTAATCCCGTTTCTGATTGGTTTAGAGTAGGGCGTGACGTACGTCTGCGCATGCGCATTGTGGACTGTTTTTCAAGCTAGAAAGAAGTCAAGAAAAGGTGAGTTTTCTCGGTTTCCTTTAAAGCAAAAAAACGACTTTATGTCGCTTGTATTTAGAAGTTGTGGAAAATATTTAGTGTTTGAGTCGAGGAACATATAGTTCTGATAGTTAATTGTTTAGTTACTCAACCCACGGCTCGATTTAAGTTTTTCTGTCACGAAGATGAGCGCGAGCTAAATTCCCGGTTAGCTGTTAAGCTGTGACGTAAAGTTTTGTTGGTGTGTTGGAGGGAGAGTTTCTCTTGTGTCAGAGTTTTTTAAACGCTCAAGGGATGATATTTCGAGCTGAGTCATTTTTACTGAGCAAAAACACAATTGTTGTGGAAGTGGTTGTCATTCATTGACCCATGTCTTCTTCTGTAGTTATAATTCATTTTACCATACCATACCATTTTATTTATAAAGCACTTTAAACAGTGACAAGGCCAACCAAAGTGCTGTACAAACAAACAAACAACAGGCAACACACACAATGAAGTACAAAAAATAGACAAGAACATTTTAAATCCATTTATAAAAGTTCAGACATTTCTTTGTGGGTATGAGGTAACAAGTAGCCTACTGTACTGTATTCTGAGAAACCTCCTGAGCCTCCTTTCAGACAAATGATGCCAAGCCTCCCTGTTAAACAAATCTGACCAGTAGAAAACACTTTATGGCACAATTTGTCTCGTTTTTAGTTGTTTCAATGTTTGTTTTACATCTGAAGTAAAAATTAAAACGCACACAACAGAAGATGGTTAATTAAAAATGGTCAAAAACACTTATTGTTACATAAAAGTTTCATTTTATTGTGATGCTCACTTTGAATGTGTTGAGTAGTGAAGTTGGGCATTTTACTTTTAGGGTTTCAGTGAAGGTTGTCTTCACTAGTTACCAGTTCTGAATGAACATGAAAAAGAAGAAAATATTAGATGTATGAAATATAATTGCTTTCCTATGCTCGTTTTCCCCCTACTTCTTTTAAACATAAACATTTAAAATTCCTGACATAAATTACATACACAAGCACAATGTTTTTCCACACTAAACATAAACATTTAAAATTCCTGACATAAATTACATACACAAGCACAATGTTTTTCCACACTCAAAGCATCTACAAAAAGTGGACATTGTCACCATAAAGTGGTTTATGTTATGTTATTTATTTGTAACACAGGGTAACACAGGGTCAACAATGCATTGAAACATTCAGGATGAGAAGAACCGATTCGACTCCCTAAAAACCAAGAAATACTAAAGCAGGCAATAAAGGTACAAAATAAAGTACCAAAAAATGAAAAAGAAATATAATATTTGCAAGGTCCTAAAGAAATACAGTATAGTAAACAACAACATTGTATAATGTAACGTGCAAGCAGGATGAACAAGCATTTCACCATAACGCACATGATATATATTGCATATAATTAACATAACTACCGGTACACATGTTGTGTGACAGGTTATTGCACAGGTAGTGAGTAACATTGAGATGAATTGTGGTAAGGTAGTGACGTACACAAGACTACAGCCACACTGCAGCAGCAATAAACATATTAGGTGCCACAGATGTGACTTGGTGCAATGTTATTGTCACTTGTTATAAGAGTTCAGTAATCTGACAGCTTGTGGCTAATAACTGTCCTTTAGTCTTTTAGTGCGTGTTGGCAGACTCCTCTGTCGTCTGCCTGAGGGTAGTAGATAGAAGAGTCCTTGTGCTGGGTGGGTGTGGTCCTTAATGATGCTGTGTGCTTTACGCAGACATCGGCTGTGGTAGATGTCCTGGATGGTGTGGAGAGACTGCTACCAGTGATGTCCTCTGCTGTTTGCACCACCCTCTCTAGTGCTTTCTGGCTCTGACTGGTGCAGTTCCTGTACCACACTGTGATGCAGCCCGTCAGCAGGCTCTCAGTGGTGCACCTAGTTAGTGAGGATGCTGGTGTTCATACCAAACTTCTTTAATTTCCTGATGAAGTAGTCTTCATCAGGCTTTCTTGACCACAGTGTCTATATGTATTTCAATTAATTGAAATTGATTAAATTAATAAAAAATAATTAAAGTGTGCATGCATTTAAATTGTATTTTGTATGTATTTATCTACCACTTCAAGCCTTGAGTTCAATGTTTTAGTCATCAATAACTTGATTTTTCAGTCCATCACAAGCTAGTTAATTTGCTTTTTGTGACTAATTTTTACTTCTTCAGATGAGACTAAAACAAAAATGTTAGAACAAATAATATTAACAAAACGTTGACTGTACATAATAATAATATTTCTCTCCCTTCTATAGGCAGGGGCAATGTGGCTCTATGAGTAATTTGCAGCTCAAATAAAACCCTGTGCATTAGTTTGTTGATCTGTACAAACTGTACTATTACTTTACATTTCTGGCAAATATTTAACAAAATCAGTATATAAATAGTCACAATACAATATATTACAGTATATGTTAATGATTGAGTTTCAGAACAAGTTAGTTTATTTTTTTTTTAAACATCACAAATTACATTAATCTGGAAAGATTGTAGAAACCTTGGCATTTACACCTAATGAAGTTATAAAAACAATATTAAATGAATCGTTTGGAAACTGCTTTTTCCTTCTGATTTAATATTTGATCCATGCTTGTGTCTATTAGACTCTTTTTATTTTTTTATTGTTATCATTATGATCGTTTTCACAGCTTACAATAGTTCACTCAAGGTCTTTTATTAAAACAACAAATGACAGAAGACGGGTGTAGTATTTCACAGCAGAAGGCTGTACTAAACTGTATTTAGTGTACAGGAACATGCTGATGTTCACTCAGGCCTACTTTTCTGTAGAGGTCGCCTCAGTGAGCAGTGAGATCCATCTGGATCTGAACACTACGGTATTTGCTTGACGTCCTCCTTGGTCAGCTAAAGATTATGTTGGATTTTCCAGCACTGGTGGAGCATAACTGCTGGAGAGAGTCCCCTCGTTTCTGATGGCCCAGAGAGCTGTGGTCATGTCCAGAACCTGGGTTGCGTGTGTGTGTGTTTGTATTCGTTTTCACGCCAGGTTGGTTTTAAAAGCCTGTCAGAAACTGCTAGTCTGGCTGTCATATGCACTGCAAAAGGGAAAGTATAGATTCAGCGTGGCAGTGGGCTGTGTATATGTCGTGTACTTGTGAAATCGTGTGAGCTAGAGGAAGCATCAGTGAGTGTATGTACGAGAACTCTCTCATAGATGGCTGGATTTTGATGGGCAGAGCAGAGCAGAGAGGACCAGACCATGATCTCTCCTGATCAGGTGGAAGAACCCCATTTAGCTGAGCTGTAAACTGATTTTATAAATGCTTGGAAGTATGTCTCATGGCAAAAAAAAAAAACCTTGATGTCCACTGACAGACGTGGCTTGAAACATCTTTAAACGGCAGCTGAGCATTAGGAGAAAAAGAGCCATGAGGTTCCTCAGGTAAACATGGAGGTAAAGTTACACCTGAGAGAGTTTGTCAGTTTGTGGATTTGGAAAAGCCTTGGTGTTGCTGATGGCGGAGGGGCGGCAGAGGCAACGCTGCATGGTTAGGAAGCGACACCTGCCTCCATCTTTCTGGGTAAGACCTAAAACTAATCAAGTAGATTCTGGACGTGCGATAGACCAACACACACACACAAAATCTTCTTGTGGGGATAATTTAGGTCATATGAGAATTTTGGGACTCTGATGGATCCTTACGCACCATATTAGGTCTAATCAGTTTAATTAATTTAGTTTGTGTTGACCAGAGCAATTAAAAAACAAAATTAAACAACGTCTTGCTTTGTACTGACGTGTTTTCTATATACCATAGTTTTATTCTAAACCATTTTGTTTCTTCTAAGCTTATAATTTATGCCTTCGTCTTGTTGCAAAATCAGTTCCCTTTCAGTCGCTCTCTCGGTGCAACACAATTGCTATGGGAATCAGCGCCTCCGTGCGGTTACCTGAAATAATACACTCACGCCTTTACGGCTACGGCGTCAGCGTCGCACCAGAGGCCCCGCCCTCTGGACATTTAAGCGGCTGACGCCCGTCCATCTCTTTTTGCCCTTCACCTCGCTTAAACCTGAAACACTCTTCTCGGATCTTCTCTGTATTTTCATCGCTCGACCAGAGGTGAGCTCGCTCCCTACACAGAGCATACAGAGAATCTTTTCCTGCGGACTGCTGGGCTAGCGAAAGCTGGTCCGGCACATTTTTCCTTCACCCCAAAGTTTTCTTCTCCTCTCTCCACAGACCGCTTCGTTCGACGGCGCTGACTGCGCAACACCGCTACCCTGCTAACAAGTAGCAGGCTAGCCGGCGAAAGCGACACAAGGAGGGAGACGTCTCCGGACGACGTTAGCATTGCTAACGGGCTTAACTCTTCTCAGCCATGGCTCCCGAGAAGGTAATGCGAAAACCCAAAACTCAAAGAAGACCAGCAGGCCAGCGAGCCCCAGCTCCCGTGCCTTTTCTCTTCTGCTTTTCTACTGCTCGGTTAGCGAACGCTAACTGCAAGGCACGCTACCTGCTAAGCTAACGAAGCTAACAGGCCAGCAGCCGCGAGCAGCTCAGCGAGAGGACGTCCTCGGACGAGGAACTCTGGCAGGCTGTGAGCTCCGGCTCCCAAACCTGCTTCAGCGGATCTGGCTACCCCCTTTTTCAGCAGCGGACACCCACGAGGCCTGTCCGGTCTGCTCGGGGATGCTACACGCAAGGACACTTGAAGCTTTTCTCGTGGATGACCCCAGAGAAAGGAGAGTGGAAATGGAATAACCCCACTGCTATCTGGCTAGCTCCCACGGTTAGCATGGCTAACCAGGAGCACCCACGACAACACGGGGCGGACGACAGCGTTGCTAACACGATTAGCGCGGCTACGAGCGGACAACGAAGGACTCCATCGTGAGGTATGTGAAAATGCTTGGCCTAGTTTGCTAGCTAACCTTCTCATATTTTGCCTTTTCCGCTATCCTGTTTGGCCGAATCGACGGTAGAATTCATCGCATAACTAAGTGTTTTTTACCGATGCTACGTTGCTTGAGGGCCCGTCTTAGCACTGCTAGGGGGCTCACGAGTACCTCCACGTTTAGCCCCGGCTAACAAGGAGACTCTCTGTCCAGCATAGTCCAGGAGGAGGATTTTCAGCTACCAGTTCAGCTGCGCTACCTGGTAGTTTTCCTATGCCTACAACGAAACATCGATGACGCTGAGAGCTTATCCACCCATGAGGCTATGGATGACTCTCTAACCATGTCAGGGCCCGAGGGGCCCTGGCAGGATGGACAAGGACAAGTGGCCTTGGTATCGCAGGCCCACCAGGCAGAAAAGCTACAGGAGCTGCAAGGGGCCACCAGCAAAAGAAGAGGAAAGTCTGAGATGCCCCTGCACCATTACAGGCGCTCTCACTCACAGAAGGAGAGAAAATGCCGAATTTTTACCACCAGTTCCTGTGTTTTAAGGAGCACAGACTAGCTGGTTCGGAACGTTTAAACACACAAGAACACTCAGACCCTTGTGTAATAAAGAGAAATTGCCATCCACACACGACAATAAAATCTCAGACTACTGAATGCGTCCTGGTCCCAAAATGGGAACAGGGCTTCAGGTTTGCCCGCTCACGCAGTACGGGAACCTGACCTTTTGAGCCCAGACTTCACTTGTAAAATGCTACAAGGAGCTGGTGGTATGTGTGTGCGCACTAAACATAACTCGTCTACTGTATGTGTAATGAAAAACAAACACTGTTTCATGCATATACAAGAATGAAAGTACCAGAGCACAGACTGCCCTGGTTCTTGACTCACCACTTTGGTGAAACACAACCTACTAGGTCAGACTATGAACCGCAGTGGGACACACGAGTTTTGCCTGAGACAGTCAGATCTCGCGATGTCTTCTGCTGGGCAGACCAGCCTGCTCCAGAGTACGCGAGAGGGGTCGAAGGCCACCCCTTCCGCACTCAAACATGACAAGCAGCGGCTAGACATCCCTCCCAGGCTCATGGCGCACGCGCAGACCTGGAGGGCGTGTCTGACAAACGAACGGGTCATCACAACGGATGCGTTGTCGGCTCAAGCTCTTCCTGGTGCCCAAAAGAGATGAATCCCTGAGACCGGTCCTGGATCTCAGGACTCTGGGTAAGAAAACAAGAATTTTTCAAGTTCAAAATGTTGACACTGCGGTAGGTCCCCCAGTCCGTGAGACCTAGAGACTACGCATGTACGGTGGATTTGAAAGACGCCTGTTTCCATGTGGGCGTCTGGAGGAGGCACAGGAAATTCCTCCGGTTTGCCTTCGAAGGGAAAGCTTATAAATACAAAGTCTTACCCTTCGGTTTGAAGACTGCTCCTCGTACATTTACTAAATGTCTGGATGCAGCCCTGACCCCTCTTAGGAATCAAGGAGTCAGGATTATGAACTACCTGGATGACCTCCTGGTTTTTGGCCGGAAGCAGGCCCAGTCACACTCCTGCAGGGTGATCTCTCACCTGGAGTCTCTCGGTTTTTTCATAAACCCACAAAGGAGTGACCTGACCCCATCACGGATTACCGTATTTCTGGGAGTGCAGGTCTACACCATCCGGTACAAGGCATGGCTCTCAGAGGAACGTGCTTCCTCGATTCGCCGTTGCCTGGCAAAGTTTAAACTGAATCAACGGATTCCCCTGTAAGCGTGCCAACGCCTTTTAGGCCTCTTGGCGGAAGCCATACCCTGTGTGCCACACGCATTGCTGAAGATGCGGGTCCTGCATACATGGCTAAACCAACAAAAACAACCTGCCCCCGTCTGGGTGAGCAGAAAAATTTAGAATCATTTCAAAGTGCCTGAGGGCCCCGGAACCTTGGGGGGACCTGTCTGTGTTCACGGAAGGGGTCCCGTAAGGTAAGGTGTCATCCCGTGTGACCATCACGACGGACACCTCGGAAACAGGATGAGGTGGCAGTCTGCGGAAATCAGAATGCCCAAGGCCTCTGGAATGAGCAGGAAGCAATATTGTACATCAACTTCCTGGAGTTGTTAGCCGTATTCCTGTCAGCAAAATACTTCTTTGGTAAAGGTCTGATTGCTGGACAGCACGTCCTGGTGTAATCAGATAACAAAACCACGGTGTCCTTCAGTGACTGGGAAGGGGGGACGAGATCCCAAGCCCTCCTCAGCCTGACACAGAGGATGCTCACTTGGTACGCTCCAGGATTATTGTCGCTCAGGGTAGTGCTGGACGATAATTCAATAACGATAAATATCGCGATATACTTTTATTCAATAACGATGATATGAAGTTTAAGCATATTTTCGATATTTCGATAGGATTTTACAACGTTTTTCTGTTTCTGTTCGGGTTGGAGCGGCTGCTTCAACAACCCGCCCGGACAGAAAAAGCTGTGACACAAAACGTGCGTGGTGACGTCGTTGTTACGCAGCGCTCACTCCAGCAGCAGGCGTTAGCGGTAGCAGGCTAAAAGCTAAGCTAGTCTCCAAAGCGCGTTAAGTTTTCGCTTCAAAACGAGTCAAACGAGTGCTCATGACCGTCAGAATGTGACTGAACAAAGTTTCACAAGCGAAGAGAAAGCAGACGACATCACTGATGAGAGGAAAGACTAATTCGTAGGTGTGGACGTAGTTCGGTTTTGTTAAACTGCAGGTCTCATCTGCAGCGAGTCTTACTCGGTTTCTTTATTTTGCAAAACGTGACAAAGTCGTTCTAACTAGCGGTGGGAACATCTAACTTGTTTAATCTGAAGAGTTTCCACTCGATAGAATATGATGAGAGTCAGAAGATGAAGAACAATAAAGTTTGAGCCAACGTTTCCCTGAAACTACGACGTAAACAAACAGCCCCAGCAGCGCTGCATGTTTTTTTATTCAAAATAAAACAAATTCATCAGAAGAAAAAAAAACACTGAATGAAAATGTGCAGAAAGACGAAAATAGTGTTTTAATATCTGCCCCTTGTTTAAAAAATACAAAATAACTACAAACAAACAACAACCTTCACTTCACCTGCACCACACCTTCCCAACAACTTTGATTTAATCATCTTTTAAAACATATAAATAGTTTTAGAAATGTTTATGGTGATATCAAGTCAACACAATCCTGTTTCCTGATTTACAACTCAGCTCCTTCAAACTAGTCCTAAATGGAGGTTTTACAAACATTTACATTCCCTTCAGGGTTTAATAACTTTAAACAAATTTTAATTGAATATTTGGGGGGTAATTTTTTTTCAGTTTTATACATGACTTGTAAAATACTATGTTCAACCAAATCATAAAATTTTAATAATTTAAACTGATGAAATATTTGTTGGGTGACCATAGCACTTCCTACTAATAATTCTTGTAGCTCTTTAAAAACAAAACAAAAAAAACAGGGTTTGTAATAGTTTTACATGCTTTTCCCCAAACTTCAATACAACAGATTAAATATGGAACAATCATTACATTATTCAATATATTCAAAACTTTGTCATTCAAAAACTATTTTACTTTATACAGTAATGCAATTGATTTTGTTATTTTTATTCTTAAGTAATTTCCATGAGATTTCTATGTCAGCTTCTTATAAATAACAACACCCAAAAGTTTTATTTAATTAACTATGAATTTCAATGCTGTAAATTTTAAAGATGTTTAAAGTTAAAACTATTAATATTGACACAGTTGAGAATTTTATGGCAAGAAAGTTCATGCTCAATAATCCACGTACCAAATCCAATAATTTTCAGTCGGGTCATCTGGACAGTTTCTTTTTATAGAAATTGGATGGAGGATGGAGGGTGAAACGTTTCTATAAAAAATAAACTGTCCAGATGACCCGACTGAGAATTATTGGGTTGAGAAGTTTATGTTTATTTGATGGTGATTTCCATCTTTTTGGAGGCTAAATACAAATACAAGGAGAACATTAATTTATTTGTATAGTTTATAGTTTTTTTTAGGCTTTTATATTGTTTATATCGATATCGAATTATATCGATATCGACCGAAATTAAGAACTATATCGTGATAAAAATTTTGGCCACATCGTCCAGCCCTAGCTCAGGGCGACTCATGTTCCAAGTGAACTGAGTTACGGAGCGAATGCCCTTTCAAGAGGGTTTCTTTTGGAATCTGAATAAGACTGAACCCACGAGTCGTGGATCAGGTCTGGTCACGGTTTGGAAGAACCTCGTTGGGCTTGTCCCCATGCGGAGCCAACTCACAATGTGACCTCTACTTCTCAATGTTCAGGGATACCATGGCAGTTGCCTTCTTACAGAGACCTGCTGACTCAGGCACGTGGGCAGCTTCTACACCCGCGTCCGGAGCTGTAGCAGCTGTCAGCCTGGCCGCTGAAGGGAATGGCTGAGGGCCTAAGGCCTGATTGTCTTTGTTCCAACAACAACATCAGCATACACAAGGGACACCCTTGGTGTTTATGTTTACTTGGGAGATGCTTCAGTGGAAGGGTTCCCCTCTCCTCTGACAGTTCTCCAACATCAGGATGGGCCTCTTTGACAGTCCTAGTAGTTGTCTGTTCAAGAAGCAGATGAGGGACTCGTGCGTGCCCCTTGTACATAAATTTTTCCCCTGGGGACCTGGAAGGTTACCCTGTGCTTGAACTGGGTTTTCTACCTCCACATTGCCATCTGATTGCCAGTGGCGTAACGGGTCCCTTGCTCTTTTCCTCCTGCTTCTCAAGATTTCCAGGGAAAAAGGGGGATAATGAGTAATCACACTAGCAGAGGACACTTATGCTGTCTCTAGCTGGTGTTTTCATCTATGTGTCCAGTGGTAACATCAGGACGATGTTTCTACATGTGGCATTTTTCTTCTCAGGCTGTGCTCTCTACATACCTTGTGGAGAGCGGCTGGGAAATGCCTGCCGTATTAA
The DNA here is from genome assembly GCA_038048925.1 of Garcialebias charrua. Lineage (NCBI taxonomy): Eukaryota > Metazoa > Chordata > Actinopteri > Cyprinodontiformes > Rivulidae > Garcialebias > Garcialebias charrua. The sequence continues at coordinate 30,309 of JBBPBX010007879.1, read as the reverse complement.
GGCAGATGTTCTCACATGCATTTTGCTGAGCATTTCAAGGGCGTGAATGAATTACGTTCCCATAGCAATTGTGTTGCACCGAGAGAGCGACTGAAAGGGAACTGAAAGTTATGCACCATAACTCATGTTCCCTGAAGAAGGGAACGAGGTGCAACACATCTGGCCCTTTCAATGCTGAAAGCTCGGTGAAGTGCATTTTTAGAGAAGAGGAAGATGGACGGGCGTCAGCCGCTTAAATGTCCAGAGGGCGGGGCCTCTGGCGCGACGCTGACCCCGTAGCCGTAAAGGCGTGAGTGTATTACTTCAGGTAACCGCGCGGAGGCGCTGATTCCCATAGCAATTGTGTTGCACCTCGTTCCCTTCTTCAGGGAACATGAGTTATGGTGCATAACTTTCAGTTTTCACTTCAGAGGTGACTTCAGACGTAAAGCCATGGTATTCTTTACATGAGTAGAGCTTGTAGATCTAGATTCACTTGGAGTTTAATCCTTGGGGGTGATTTTTATTTGAAAATGACGTCAACAGTTTCTCCTGTCCTGCAGTAGTTAACATGCAGGTCTCATTTGATACTCTCTCTGTTGGACTTTTAACTTTTTAATCATGAACAACATCTTATTCCAAAGGTCAATAACTCAAACCTCTAGAAATACCAGCTTGAAGTGATTCATTGGACTATCTGTGTTGGAGGTGGCTTGTGTCAAAAGGTTGGAGTGTTCTTGGTTTAAAGCTTTTGAGCTATTCTTTTCATTAGTCAACAGGGTGTAATTCTATAAAATCTTAGTACCTGAGAGACAAATGTGTAAGAATACTGCACATAGTAAAACCACACAAAGCTTTGCTGTATTTGTTGTTGTTTATTTTTGCTGGATGCTTCTCCGTGCGACTAGCTCTCAGTATTAACGTGGAATCAAGAAGTAATAATTAACCACAGACGGCAGAAATTGTTGATTGCACACACTTTATCTTCATGTTGTCTTCTGGTACGCACGCGTTCTCACGTCTTGTTTTTGTTTTCGTCTTGTTTCTAGTCCCAAACCATGAACATTGTGGGCCAGTTGGCAGAGTCAGTGTTTGTAACGGTGAAGGAGCTGTACCGGGGCCTTAACCCCGCCACTCTCACCGGAGGGATCGATGTCATCGTGGTGCGACAGCCTGATGGATCTTTCCAGTGCTCCCCCTTCCACGTGCGCTTTGGGAAGCTCGGCGTGCTGCGCTCCAAGGAGAAAATAGTCAGAATTTGACTCGTTTGTTTGAATTTCTTGCTCTCGTTCATGGCTGCATAAGGTCTTTTGTCTGCCCTCGTTAAATTATGAACGCACTACTGTCATTTTAGGTGGACATTGAGATCAACGGAGAGCCGGTTGACTTGCACATGAAGCTAGGAGACAACGGGGAGGCCTTTTTTGTGGAGCAAAATGAAAACATGGCGGTAAGCTGATCAAAATGAGTGGCAGTGTTTTCAAAGTTAGCACGGTTTCTGTTCACTGGACATCCTTCTGTTTCAGGTCCCAGCCCACCTGTGCACCTCCCCAATTCCTCAGGAGGTCCCTGAGGAGCTAGAGGAGACAACCGAAGGGCCCACCTTTGCCGGGTCTGGAGCCCGCAGGAAGAAACGCCGGCGCAAGCGGGTGCGTTCCGATTCCCACTTGAGAGGGGAGGCCAGCTCCTCGTCAGAAGAAAGAGACCGAGAGAAGGAAGCTGATCCAGCTCAGTGGGACAGTACCACGTCAGAAGACATGTCCACACCTCTGCAGCTCAGGTCAGTTAGTTGAACCTGCATGTTCCTGTGAGGTGAAATAAGCAAGAGACTGATAGATTTTTCACAAATGCAGCAATCTCTAAATGGTAAATGGAGCTTACTTATATAGCGCTTTCCAGCCTCTTTGAGGGGCCCCAAAGCGCTTCACAGTACCAACCATCCACCCATTCATACACACATTCATACACCGGTAGCGGTAGACTGCCATGCAAGGCACTGCCAGTCCTACCGGGAGCAACTCTGGGTTAAGTGTCTTGCCCAGGGACACAACGAGGTATGCCGTGACCGGGGATCGAACCCGAGACCTTCCGGTCCTCAGCCGGCTGCCCTGCCTCTACACCATCTCAGTCCCTAATCTAGGGCTGGGCGATATATCGAGATTTTTAAAATATCGAGATTTTTTCTAGAGATACAAGACGAGACTATATCGTTTATATCGAGAATCCTCCTGCTGTCTGTTTTCTCCCACTCGCCCCCCTCCTTCTCCTTCACTGAACACAGACCCAGCCCCTCCTTCCTGCCTGCAGGAGGGCGGAGCCGCAGAGACTTTCAGCACATGTAAACACGGCAGATATGAAGAGTGACGCAGCTGCTGAGGGGGAAAAACAATGGGCCTCATGCACGAACCGTTCGTACGCACAGATTTGTTCTTAAACTGTGCGTACGAGTGATTTAGGATCATTTGTGGCATTCAACAATGTTTTCGTATCCTACGATTTTTTTCAGATACGAACAAAATTTACGAGTGGTCCGGACCTGTCGTATATTTTAGGAGCGTCAGTCTGCTGTCATCCAGACGGAATTTCTCCACTAATAACTTCATATTTCGTTATTTAGAAAATATTTAGAGTTTAAAAAAGTCACGCACCACAATTGTTTTTGACAATAGGTTCTGTTTGAAGTCGAATTATAATTTTAAATGTAATAATGACTAACGGATTAAAGTATTTAAATTAAAATCAATTTGTTATCAATGCCGTTTTCTAACACTACAATATCAATATGAAGATCTCAAACTGAAACCAACTTAAATTATGAATTAATTTAAGTTTAATTTGTCTCGGTAACGCAGACTTCGGTAACGCAGACTTTAGGTTGACCTCCTCCTGTCGCAGTCATAGCTGTCAGATAGCTCAATGAGTAGAACGTTGCGTCGCAGTTCCGAACATTATGGGTTCAAGTCCCACATGGGACAACGTTTTTTTTTCTCCTTTTAATTCATTCCAGATTTAAAAAACACAAGAAAACTATTTACAATACAACAAGAAATGAAGCATAGTCTTTTTAATCTGGAATGAATAAATAATCTAAAGAAGGAAGGAAAAAAAATAGGCATACCTTGTGGGAATCAAACTCACGAGGTCTCGATAAGCAGTGCAATGTTTTAACCAGTTAGCCACCAGGACACGTGTATATTTTAGGTCCACATTTATTATAAACAAACATTCTTTGGCATTAGTTGGTCATTTACTCCCACGAGTGACGCTGCTAATAAGGACAGATTTTCTTTTCTTGACCTCAGAGAGCAGAACTTCAATCTCCGCACCGGTAGAGTTCTTCTTTTTTACTTTTCGCTGTCATTTTATGAACGAACACGTTTTGCCTCCGAGGCAGGAAACGTAGCCTTATATGGTGTTTTGAGGGGTGGGAATTATGTAAATGACCTCTCCGCGTGCACGCGCAGGTGAATAGAACAGGTGGGATTCATTAAATTTACGCAACTCATTTACACACTTTTCCTGAGGATAGAAGACTTTGTTGAATCTGACGTGGCATGTTCGTACGAACGCTTCGTACGAACAAAAGTAGGAGAAATTTAGGATAAAAATATGAACATGTTCGTGCATGAGGCCCAACGTTCTTTCTGATCTAGTTTGGATTTAAATTGTCAGATGAGGGCAGAAAAAATATTTTTGTAGACGATGCTGAAAATAATCCCGAAGAAAGGTCGGAACTACGAATCTTTTTCACCATTTAAACAGCGGAGTGTAGCATGAACTTGAAACGGCAGAACCGAGTGTTTTTACAGCCTGCTGCTTCATTAAACAAACCACGGGTCTGAGCTCATTTAGCCGTGCGTGCACTGCAGAGAGAGGTGGAGACATTAATAAATCAGCAGCTCATCACATCGCCAAAGACACGGTCCTCAGCGGCTAACAAGATGGCTAACGCTTTAGCCGTCTTCTTCCACAGCTGAGACACTGCGGTAAAGTGAACCTGACCGCGTCTTTAGCGACACGACAAACCGCCGACTTAACAATGTCTCCGCCTCTCGGTTCACGTTTTTGAGTGGAGGCCCACATTAACTGCAGTTCACAAACACACTGACTAAAGTGAAAGCACCTTTCTATCTTATCAAGACACTCAAAGCTCTTTAAAACACAATCTGTGTCCTCATTTACCCATTCATACAGCACTCTACTAGAACTGTACAAAGAATAATCAGTACTTTATCACATTCATACACTGATGGGACACACATCAGAGGCAATGAGGGGTTCAGTGTTGCCCACTGCCCAGGAACACTTCAGCATGTGACTGCTGGTGGAATTGAACTCCCAGCTCTCCCATTGGAGGAGACTGCTCTAGCCTCTCAGCCACAGCTGCCCTCAGCTGAAGAGGACTATTATTTAATAGGTGTAAATAAATGTCTAAAAAATAAAGTAATGTATATGTAAATAGTTCATTTTTTAGACATTTATTTTGTAGAGTTACAGCTGTTTGTTAATAAATGTTGCTGTGACAACTGGGACAAAGCTTTGACTCAGAAATATATTTTTGTTATTCTTTTATGGAAAGAAAATTGTATCGAGCTATATATCGTATATCGCGATATATCACAACAATATCGAGATATGAATTTTTTTCCATATCGCCCAGCCCTACCCTAATCTCTGACAGACAATAAAGTTTCATTCCTGTTGGTTCTGATTTAAAACAGTCTGTTTATCATCTGTTTATCATTTGTTTGTGTAATTTGTGTTCATTTTCCAGTTTTTGCTCTCATTTTCAATGCATATCTGTGAATTGCGGTTGCTACTCCAGTCACAATGATCCTGCCTTTTTGCCTCTGTCTCACTGATCCAATGTCTCATTAATGCGTTTAAAAATGTGACTCTTTTTCAATGTGACCTTACTTTGGTAAAGAAGGTGCAGAGTTCAACATGTCAGCTATTTAGACAAATGTCTTTACCTGGACACACGTCAGGATAACTTCTAGTCAAAGCTTGAAGCTAAAGCTTTTGTTCTGTATTTGTGTTTAAAGTAAATCTGTGTACTACTCCATGTCTGAGGAGACTAATGGAGAGCCGGGGCCGTTGCAAACCAGAGAGCAGCATCCACATTCTGACGGAGAGCAATCATCCACAGAAAAGTGAGTACAGTACAGTGTTGATTGTACTGTAGTTAATATACATTACATTTGATTTTTTTTTTAAATATTCAGCTGTGTGTTTCTCGTCCTCAGCGGTGTGTTCTACAGCCGGCCAGATTCTCCTAAAAGCGACTCGGAGCTATTGCTTAAATCCCAAGATTCATCTGGGCCTCAGATGCAGTGGAACTGGGGAGGTTTTCCTCAGGTGTGCTAACACACACACAAGCACTCACACCAAGATCTGTAGTGCTGTAGAGTAGTGCTGACTGCTGGTCCTCGCTCTCACAGGTTCGTCTGCCAGAAAAACCACCTGCAGAGTCACCGACCGTCCCTCCTTCAGGCGTCTCTCATTTCCGCACCATTGAGAGACAGAACTCCTTTGATTTGGGTTGTGAGGTTGTGGTCGGCTGTGGGAGAGCAGGCAGTGTAACTGTTGTGAAACCACAGCCTCGGACTTTAGATAACTGCTCCATGCAAACCAGTTCTTTCACCTGGGAGAAGAAACCCCACGGTGACCTTTCTGCCCACAGTGACCTCTTCGTGTCTTGTGTTTCGTCAGGGGATGTAGATTTACAGGAGCCACTTGAATACAGTGTGGGACAAGAGGAGAAAAGAGACTTGTCTTCTAGTTTAGGTAGCAGTGGTCCTAGTCCCCACCTCTGTAAAGAAGGCACGGTGAGTGCTGAGCATGTTTGCTCTGGGACTGATGCGATCTGCCCACAAACTGAAAACGGTGTGGACACTGAACCCAAAGCAGAAGACACTGAAAAACAGAATGCAACAGAAAATAAGGACTGCACAGCTCAGAGAACAAGTCAGCGGAGTAGAGAACTGTTAAACCTGCAAAGCCAGGGTGTCCTTTCTGAGCAGAGTCAACAGGGGTGTACCAATGGTGCCCCCATCAGTGGAGGAGACGGTGGAATAGATCCTTGGGCAGAGGGAGGAGATGAGGACGGTGCAGTTGGAGGGACTGATGGATCATCTTCTGAGAAAACTGCAGCACGGGCAGAAGGAAAAGACGTTGGAGTCAGCCTGGCAAAGTCCTCTGAGGCGTCCTCCAAACTGGAACAAGAGAAGAAGAAAGGTGAAGTATTTCTTTAATTACGCTTTCAAGTTTTACAATTTGATTATGCTGACTTTGTATAACCAGTATCTCACTGGCAACTGGCGAACAGCATTTGTGAGAGAATGTCCGAAGTGTCTCCAACTACCTTACTTGTAGTGGTTCATCATTTCCTGACTGGCGGTCTTGTCCCATGAATTTTGAACACGTTTAAAAAGTCAGTGTGGTCAATTTTCCTCTCAAAATTGTCACAGTCGTCGCTGGTGTCTCCAACACTTTATGATTGTGTTGTAGGCGATTCAAGAGCTGTATTTTGACACCTGCATGGGAGCTGCTCCTCTGGCAGAAGACAGATCCAGGCCTAAAAACCACACAGAGGATAAATGATCTTTACTGGTTCACATTTGTTCAGAAGTTGAGCAGAATCTTCATCTCACTCCAGCAGCAGATTAAATCCTAAACACTTCAGAGGTTGGCACAAAACAGGCAGATGTGGACAATAAAGTAGTGTGTACTGGCTGAAGTACTTGTAGTTTTGCAAGCTGAGAGAAACGCAATTTCGGTCCTGTGTATGTCCTGTACATATTGCAGTTCTGACAATAAAGTTGACTTTGACTTTTGACTTTGGGCTGTGCGCACACAAAAAAAGGTCACAATTAAAAAAAACACCATGCAAAAAGCTGCCACATGGCTAACTGGTTACTTTGTTGCAAACACTTGGATATCAGTAAGACTGCAGAAAAATCATCTACTGTATTGTCTTGCAGTATTGAGTCAGCAAGTGGCCCACTGGTTACTTCAGTACCTTAAGTATTTTGACACTATGGTGTGTCTCAGCTGGAGCAACAACACCACCAGTCTGGTCAAGAAAGTCAGAGACTCTACTTCCTCAGGAGGCTGAGACGAGCTGGTCTGGGAAGCTCAGTCCTCACCTCCTTCTACAGGTGTGCAGTGGAGAGCATCCTGTGCTCCAGCATCAACGTGTGGCATGGAGGCTGCACAGTTGCAGAGAGGAAAGCTCTACAGAGAGTGGTGAAGGCTGCACAGAAGTCTGTTGGAGTCAGTCTCCCCACCATCACAGACATTTACACCTCCAGATGCAGGAAAAGAGCCACCTGCATCATGAAAGACCTCACTCACCCAGCACACTCACTCTTTGCCCCACTCCCCTCAGGAAGGAGGTTGAGGAGCATCAAATGTAGAACCACTAGACTGAGGAACAGCTTCTACCCTGAAGCTGTTAGACTCATGTTCAGGCTGCTGATTAATATACCGCATTATTTTACATTATTAGTGTTTAGTCTATATCTTAGATATTCAGCATATAATTTAGCGTTCCTTGTATATCTTAGATCCTTATACAGTATACATGTACTGTCCTTTTTACTTTATATTTTTGCTATTTTTTGATGTAACTGGGACCTTGAGTACATAATTTTGTTCCACCTCATGTACCACATGTGATGCAAATAAAGAACCTTGAACCTCATTCTCAAATTGGTTGCAGATAAACGAAATCATCATCTAGGACCAACAGATATTTACCTGGACGATCTGACTTCACTGGATCCTGAGGTGGCTGCACTTTATTTTCCCAAAATGTAAGATTTCAACTTGTTTGTGATAAAACAGACTGTGCTGTAATTTTTTTTCATAAATATGTTATAATCACTGAAACTTTTAATATATAGAGCAAAATTGGGTGTTTGAACCCACAGCACATTTAGCAAATAACTTTCCGCATTTTAAAAACTCACTAGTTATATAATAGTGTATTTGGAGTGACAAAAGATAAATATGTACAGTATTATTAATATATGTATTGTTTGGTCTGCCTGCAGTGAGGCAGAGGGAGCATTTCACCCGGTTGCAGATCTGGGCTCTGGCTCAGGCAGCCATTCTCCTCAGTCAGTGGGCAGTGCGGCGATGGACAGCGGGACGGAGTATCTGTCTGATTCCACCTGCTACAACATGGACGTCAGCATTTCCCTCTGTGGAAAAGAAGGCGACACCCACCAGATCACCAAAGGTCAGAGTTCATGACCGAGTGTTAGGTGGTCAGTCTCATTAGTAAGGTGAAAGATTTGTCATCTTCATTTGTTCTTTGTTTTAAAACTGCACCAGAAAAGTTTACGGAGCACCTTGTGACCTACCAGGATTTTATCAACAATCCAGGAATCATTGAGGATCCGAGTCTTGTTTTCTGCATCAATTCCAAGTAAGAATTTTTAAAAATCATTACAAATAATTAGTTAAATCACATCTCTTCACCTGACTTTTGTCACATTTCATTCTGAATGTCATCGTTTTATTTTAAACGTTCACAGTTATTACAACTGGGCGGTGGCTGCTCCAATGATCCTGTCAATGTCGGCTTTTCAAAAAAAACTCCCCAAGGTATTTAACTCTTTTTAAAAATATGGAAAATAAAACATCCTCCAATAATTGACATTACAAGCTTGAAAAAAGAAAGCTTTTAGCTTATTTAGTGTTTGTCATACAAAGGGTACAGTAGAGCGTCTGGTGAAGGACAAGATGTCCAAAAGGTCAGGACGTTGGTGGTTCTCGTGGAGGCGGAGAGACATGGACAACAACCAGGTAGCTGCTCATGTTGATGGTTATTCAGTGGAAAATGAAGCAAAATGTTACATGTTTGAACCTGCACTAACTGCAACTGTAATGGCAGGGTGTGGCCTTGTTTCATTTTTTTTTTTTTCATTTTCATTCATTCATTCATTTTAAAATACAAAAAAATGTTTACAATAAAAAACACAATTAATACACAAATCAAAATGAAAAGAAGCAGAAGAAGAATAAATCTTATAATGTCTGCTCCTTTTTTCCTCAAAATATTTAAATCAAAATATAATATAAAATAAAAGCAATACTAAAAAAAAAATATGTCAGCTCAAACAGCAGTTTCTTTAAATTAAATTATACATGATCATATATTAAAAAAAACAACTAGTTTTAACCCTTCTCTTAAATATACACAGAGATCTGATTTTTTAAAAGTCATCCTCTAAACCATTCCATAAACCTATACCCTGGATTGAAGTACATTTCTCTTTCAAACAGGTTTGAAACCGTGGCTTCATAAACCGTTCTATCCCCTTTAAAAAATAATAACTCTTTTAACAAAGTTAATTTGAATGTTAGAAGGTAATATGTTTTTGTGGGCCTTATACATAAATATTAAAATGTGATAATCAACCAATTCATAGAATTTCAAAATTTTCAATTTACAAAACGATATATGTGATGGATGGGTGTAATCTTTTTTAGTGATAATTCTTATAGCTCTTTTTTGTAAAATAAAGACCGGATTTGTGATTGTCTTACAGGCTTTACCCCAAACTTCAATACAGTAAATCAAATGAGGAAGAGTTAATGTATTATATAACAAAAACAGGGCTTTTTCATTAAATAACTCCTTCACTTTATATAGTATTCCAATAGATTTTGAGATTTTCATGTAAAGCATAGAAGATCAGGGATATTAGAAACTGTAGAACTTGTATCTAAGTAAACTTGTTTTTTTCTTTAGCAAAAACTCTCCAAAGAGGAGCAAGAAGAGCCACTGACGACCGCTTCTTCCACGGTTCAGTAAGATACCTCATCAAATGATTAAGTTAACCTCATAAAACTTTGCATGCTGTGATCCTGTTTTATTTATTTAACCTTTATTTATACAGATAGTCTCATTGAGTCACAAGGACTCATTTTCAAGAGAGACCAGTTTTAGATACTGGTAGACAACATATAGAGTACAGTCAACAATATACAACAATAAAAAGCAATAAGAAAATAGTGTTATAAAAACAATAAAATCAAGGTGCCACATAAAACAAGGTAAAATACTAAAAACAAGAACATATTTGCTTTGATGTTTCTATTGACATTATCAGTTGTTTAAAACCCCTTAAATAAATCAAAGTGGACAGCTGCAGCTCCTGTTGCAAGATGTTCCAGGAGCTGAGTAGGAAAAGGTTTTTGCCAAGTTCAATCTACACTGAGGGAACACTGCAGTTAATGATGGCCTGAGAGCGCACGCTGTAACTGCACTGATGGCGTCACATGTGGGAGGAGAGATAAGAATGTAGCAGACCAAGGAGGGATTTATAGATGGAAATTAACCAGTGTGAGAGCCTAAGTGTAGATGATGACCAACTGACCAAGGAGTACAGGGTGCAGTGATGGGTACAGTAGTTACAACCAGTTATGAATCTTAGCGCAGCATGGTAGACAACATCCAACATCTGCAAAGAGCTGGCAGCAGCATTTATGTAAATGATGTCACCATGATCGATGGCTGGTAGAAAAGTAGCCGTTACAAAGCATTTCCTAGAATTCAGAGTTAGAGAAGATGCATTTCTGAAAAAGAAACCCAATTTAATTTCAGTTTCTTTATAACATTTTCAATATGTGGCTTAAAAGAGAGATGTGCATCAACTCAAATTCCCAAGTACAGTTAAATCAACTCAATGAGTCCTGCAGGTGTGGATGGATGGATATTAAATCAGCTCTTTTGTTGTGCAAATGTATAAACAGTACCACTTACAGTATTTGTGTTACAATTTGATCCAGTACTTGGATAACAGCTGTGGTCATGTCTTGACTTTTTTTCTGTAGTAAAATAAGTATAACCTGCAACAATATTGTACCAAGTTACAGTACTGTATATCCTTTGTTGTTTCCTCAGAGCCACTCTGGACGATGTGGACAGTGACGAGGCAGCGGGTCTTGGCAGAAAAGCCACCATTCCTCACAGCCTTTCCACAGAAACCATTAATGCGACTCAGACCATCAGCCAGATCTATCGCAAATCCTTACGTCTCACTTCTAAACAGATAGTAAGAGATCTTCTTAACTATCTCGCTCCAAAAGTCAATTTTATTTAAAGAGGTTCAGTTGGTGCAGAGGTGCGTTTAACTATTGTCTGCCTTTAACAGGAGAATCTAAATCTGTGTGAAGGAGCCAATACAGTGGTGTTCAGTGTGACCACACAGTACCAGGGTACCTGTCGCTGTGAGGCTGCCATCTACCTGTGGAACTGGGACGATCGGGTGATTATATCGGACATTGATGGCACCATCACCAAGTAAACCATGTTCTCATCAAAACATGCCTGGGTGTAGATAAACTGCTGATTCTGTCATTTAAAAAACACTTAATTTCATGCATGGGGTCGTTAAATACTTTTGTTATTTTTTGTTTTCTATACATTAAATGAATAAGTGTTTTTAGTAGTTTTCACTTTGTGTCTCCTGCAGGTCTGATGCTTTGGGTCATATTTTACCTCAGTTTGGAAAAGACTGGACACACAAAGGAATTGCCAAGCTGTACCACAAAATCCACCAGTATGTTATATTGCATGTTTTTTAATCAAGGTTCAAGGTGACTTTACTGTCATTATCTGCTAAGGAGCTAGATTTTTCATTGGTCAGAACCTGATGTTTGTCCCCCTGCAGAAATGGCTACAAGTTCCTGTATTGTTCAGCGAGGGCTATAGGTATGGCTGCTATCACTAAAGGCTACTTACAGTGGGTCAATGACCAGGGCATCATCCTTCCCAAAGGCCCCGTCCTGCTGGCTCCCAGCAGCCTCTTTTCAGCACTGCACAGGTAACACAGACACCCTCTGAACTACTGTTTGTCCCATGGGAATCCTCTGTAATTCCTCCATCAAGTCCTAATCAATCAAGTAGAAAGTTGAAATGCACTTTAAAGCAAGTTTGTTTACCCCTGGTCAAAACCTTTTGTTACCACAACTAGAACGGAAACGTATGAACTGACTTTAAAAGGCATTACGTTACACATCGAGACCTCTCTGTAACGTGCCTGACTTTAGTTTTAGACATCTTTCAGACAGTAAATACAACTACCTTCAAGTTTTCTTCACTCAGTAAAAAAATGCAAAGTCTGTCTGCTGTTTGAAAAATATGGAATTTTTAAATGTTTGACCTGCCGATGACACGCAGATTCATTTGTGCATCTCATGTGTCTAATATGTATCTCTAGTTGAAAAGGTCTGACCTCTTGTCACAATAAACCCTCCTCGTGTTTTCTCAGGGAGGTGATTGAGAAGAAGCCGGAGATTTTTAAGATCGCCTGTCTCAGTGACATCAGAGACTTGTTCAACCCACACAGACAACCGTTCTATGCTGCCTTCGGTAACAGGACCAACGTAAGCTTCGCTGCAAAGGGGCTCCTGATAATGTTTGGGTTTCAAACATTCAAGATGTTGTGTTGCATGTGGCGGTGATTTAAACTTCTGGCTAGTGATGGGCCGTTTGAAGCTGAAGCTCTGGCACGAATAAAAAAAATAGCACTTTGAGAAGCACTGTGTCAGAGCTCGATTCGTTTGACTAGAGTCATGTGATCAATGAAACAAGTCAGAAATTAAGTGTCATTTCAAACTGGTACAGTATTTTGTAAATTAGATGTTTTTTTAAATCTTTTGTGTTTATAGCAGTTAAGAAGTCACAAGCAAATGCCATGATGGCACACATTTCAACAAGATTATTCATTAAATAACAATATTTTATTATTTCACCCACAAAAAAATAGATGTTCAAAGCACCACATTGACAGAAATGCTGCACGAGACTCCTCTGACGATGAGCACCCTCAATGAAGCACTTCATTCCAGCTGCTCTTTACACTTGAGGCCGCTAGATGTCTCTAAATATGACTGTGACACACTTCTGTGCTTCAGAAACGTAATATGTCCATCTCCACTTCTGGCACAAACCTTGTGTGGGTCGTCACTGTTGGAGCTCAGGTTTCTCTTCAAGGCCTGATTAGTGGCTGAGGTTTGGTAGAGTACTCCAATGTGCTTTTTGGACACCTGAAAATACAAAGACTGCTGCTTGGGTTACAGTACAGTATATTGTTATGACTGGCTGATGTGGGATCTGTGGAAATGAACTGCCCAATTTTTAAATATCCAAATAAATCACCTTTCTGTAGGTCATGCTGTTAAACACTGAAAATATAGTGAAGTCTGGGCGTCAAATAAAGCTCTTAACTTTGTCACTAATTTATTGGGTCATAGTAAAATGCTCCAGCAGTCTGCAAAAGATTACTAAGACAACAGAATCTAAGAAAAGTATTTTAAATGAGTAAAGGTTTTATGCTTTTATTTTGCTTAAGGTGACAAAAATATATCAAATGCCCTGAACAGAATCAAACACTATTGACTAATGTTAATATCCCCTGGACTGTGGGGAGTCCATATTGATCTAGAACATATATGTCAAAGTGCCGGCCCACGGGCAAGGGCGTAGATTTCATCTCATTATTGGGGGGGACCATAAACAGGGAAATTTTTAAGAGCAATTTTGGGGGGGTCGGCAAAGTTACAGTGAAATGTAATGCAAAATGTACAGAGGGAAGTTTATCCAAACTGCATGCATATACTATGCAGAATAATCAACAATAATATTGATTTAAATGGCATGTATTTTATTTAGTAGTCTTAATACTACTATTAATCAGTACAATAGTGACACTCATTACTCTTATTAAAAAATTTAATGTGTTCAATCTGCAGTACAATAGACGACAAATAATGACAAGTGGCAAAATGAGAATTTTGCAAAATAGGTCCCCTCTAAATATTGTTTAAATTTCAGTTTGGCTTGTATTCATAGATTGCTGTGGTCAGTGTCACTGATAATCTGGTACCACATCTTCCCAAAATCTTAAAGCTTAAAAAGAAAACAGTTTTCAAGGAGAAGAAATACTTTAATGCAGGGGTCACCAAACTTTTTGAGACTGAGAGCTACTTCAGTGGGACCAAGAGGCACAAAGGTCCACTTGTTCGTTCCAAACAAATTTGCATGGTTCAACTTTAATTATAGTATTAATAATAATACATTTACATACATGTGAATATATGACTGCCTGATCACATCTGATCTGGTCTGTATTATTAAAGACTCCACACAATGATTTAGCTTGGTAAATATGATCAATTATTATTGATACAGTAATTACCAGTAGTGATTAGAACTCTCAAAAATTTCCTCTTTTTTTTTCTTAGAATAATGGCAGATTTCTCTCTTTTTTTGTCTTTTTAAATTTATATTGTTTAAAGACACGGTTTCCTTTATTGAATTATTGGGGGGGGACAGATCTATATTTCCCCAAGATTGAGGGGGTCCGGACCCCCCCGACCCCCCCAGGATCTACGCCAATGCCCACGGGCCAGATCCAGCCCGCGGGAATTCATAATTTATGGCCCCCTGGATGATTTTTGTTTTGTTTTGTTTGTGATGGCCTCCCTTTTCCCATTACAGTACAGCCATCCTCTCCACACCATTATTATGAAATATTTATTCTAGTAATTATCTAGTGGAGTTTTTTTATTATTATTTATTTATAATATATTTGTTACAAACAGCTACATTATAAAACAATGTAAAATACTAAAAGCAGGAACATGTCTGTGTTGATTTATGCCAAGAACTTAGCAGATGTAAAGCTATTTAATATTTTATTTAATTCATTTATTCATTCATTTAAAAGAGACAAAATAAAACAAATTCATCAAAAAGAAAACAATGAATGAAAAGAGTTCAGAAAGAAGAAAACAATTCTTATATCACCCCCTTATAATAAACAGTGAACCCGTCCGGCCCTTGGCTTGTAGCAAATTTGTTTATTTTGGCCCTCGGTGTATTTGACTTTTACACCCCTGATCTAGAACCTCATTTAAACCAAGTACAACACCAGTATCCTGCCAGCTGCCACTAAAGTCTGACGGTAAACACTGTGTGACAATAAAGCGTGTGTTTGGGTCATCCTTCCTCCCTCTCCAAATAAACAAACTCCACCTGTCTTTCAATGCCGTTTATGACCTTGCTAGGTAACAAAATGTGAATCATCTACTGTAGATAAACTAGTCTGTGCAGGACATTAATTTTAATAAGAGCCCTGTTTTCAAAAGGTGACGAGGCTGACCAGTCTGAAGCAGCCTTTAATGCATTCACAGAATAAAAACGGACATTAAATGACTAAATAGAGAAATATTAGCTTTCCTGAGCAACTGGGAGAGGATTTTGTCTACTAAAGAAACAAATAGCAATAAATTTAACAGTAATTTTCAAAAATTATTGTGGATTTTGCACTTAAAATACATCTGGAATTTAGGCTTTCTACGCTGAAGTTTTTATGAGTTCAAACTATATTTTCTTAGACATAAAATTAACACTAAAGCTCTTATGTAAAACTGTTTTTTTTTTTTATTCTTTTGCAGGATGCTTATGCCTATAATCAGGTTGGAGTGTCTGAAGCCAAAATATTCACCGTCAACCCAAAAGGAGAACTGACCCAGGAGATGACTAAAGGCAACAAGTCCTCGTAAGTCTGACATTTTGTTGTCTTTCTCTGAGTACGCCTGCTCCCTCGAGCACAAAGTCCAAATGTTTGTTCCTGCTCAGACTGTGCATGCTGTCAGTAAATTAAAATGGTGGGAACAACAAAAGAAGCCTGTGAGTCAAAGCTTGAGCAGAGAGCACACAGTTACTGCCATCTGTCAGGCTGGGGTGCAAAACCGTACAACTCCTGAGTCAAACGCTCTGGAGCAGCTGTGAGTTCTTGTGCCCTCAGTTAGAGCTGTTAATGTGTTTAGGAGATGACTCTCAGCTACTACCACGCCAAATTTTAGTTTAATATCTGCAAAGTTGACAGAGTTATAGTGATTTTTGTGTTAGCTAAGGTTGATTAGCTTTGATGTCCACCTTGAATCAGGTTGACTCCAAAATGTTAACTTGTAGATATACTTTTAATCATTATGTTCTGAAAGTTTCATAAAAATTTGCCCACTGGTTCATGGTATTTTGCTAACGGACACACAGACATAGGTAAAAACATGACCTCCTTTCTGTCAGGTGGGCTATAATGACAATATGGATCGTGTTTTCAATGGCTTCTGAATGATTGCGCTCATATTTTATTCCTGGGAAAAACCAATGCAGACATGTTCTTGTTTTTAGTTTTTAGTTTGTTTGTTACATTTTCTTTTAAACACCATTTTATTTTCACTTGTTAAAAAGAATAATCTCAATTTGAATTTGTACGCATCCTTTGTGATTGTCTACTGTTGTCTTTGTTATCCACTGTTGTCATCACTCTTTGTTAAAATCAGGTCTTTCTTGTAAATGAGTCCTCGAGGCTCAATGGGATTAACCTGTATAAATAAAGGTTGAATGAATATTGATAAAACCATGCGGCAGGTTGGTACACTCCTGTTGTGTGTGTGTGTGTGTGTTGCAGGTACCATCACCTCAGTGAGATGGTGGAGCATTTCTTCCCCATGCTCCTCATTGATGGCAGCACGTCCTCTGTGCTCGACTGTCCCGAGTTCAGCAGCTTCTCCTACTGGAAGAAGCCTCTGCCAGACGTTGACCTGGACAATCTGCTTTAAACTCATGACACTGCACAAATTCATGCTAAAATAATAACTGTACGTTCTCAAGTTTTACCAGCACGGCTTCCTTTTGTCTGAGTTGCCCTGTTGAAATCAGAACTGTTGCTTTGTGCACTCAAAGGGAGACTCTAAGTCAAAAGAATGCAAACAAAATAAATCATCCCAGGTACCGTCGAGCAGAAGTGTACTTCTCAAAAAAAATTACATCACTTGTTGGTACTGAAATCTGAAATATGGTACAGTACTGAAATATGCCAACATGATTTTGCCCAGTTTGGAGCTGAGGAAGTGTGATCTACACCCAGGCTTGCACTGTTTGAAAATTTAAGTTCATGTACCAAGAAACTTCATACTGTTTAAAAACATATTTGCTAGGATTTTGATAGTTTTCATAGTCTGATTTTTAAAAACACTAGATAAATTATATTTATTCAATGTGGACTGAGCAGTTTTTGCATGTTATGAAATTGCACTCCATTCAGATGAATGATATCTTTTGCTTGATCTTTTATCAGCTGACGGAAGCCTGCAGGTCAAGTATTGTTTATATCGTCTTCAACGTGTAAAGACTACTGAATCTAACAAAGTGACAGTCACTTTGTGATTCCACAGATTTTTAAAATCTGCTTTCAGGTACTTTCCAGTACCACTTTTGACATAACACTACACATGAAAGCTGTTTTAGAAAAGAACTGGATTAGTCTGCAGTTTGATTTTTTAATTTATCAATGTATTTATGCAAGTTTTTATCATTCAGCCAAGAGAAAACACTCCAAATCAGATTGTTCTGTACGCATGATGCACAAAATGCATTCCTAATCTTATACTGTATTTGATCCTCAAAGTAGTAGTAGTATTTGTTCTGTTTATTTTAATAAGTACTTTATAATTTTTTTCATAAAAAATGTTTTAGAATTTTTATGGGTCCACTGAACATTTTGATTATTTCTGTTGTGTTGCTATTTTTCCTTCAACTAAGGGAGCTAAATAAACAAGATCATTGTTTAAAACTGTAAGACTCTGGCAGGTGCTCGTTCATAATGTCACCAAGGCTAATTTTAAGCTAGGCATGTTTTATAGATATAATCTAAAGTTACAGCTGGCTGTCTGAACTTTTTTCTTCTTTTTTTTCTAAATTTATCTAATTGCAAGAGCGTTTGCCCATTTCTACCAAATACTTATAACTCAGTATCTGACAAGGATTATTATTATTTATTTTTTTAAGATTTACTGTATGGCAAAAGTGTATTACCAGTTTAAAATAAATAAGCAATTTTAAAGGTTTATAAATAAAAACAAATAAAAGAAGAGAACACTGCAGTTGTACATGAACAGATTTTGTATGTTTGATTTGAAATTTGAAAAGTACAAAACACCCTTTTTGGTGTCTGTCTCTCTCAAAGTACAAAAAAGTCAAAATTGGAATACAGTATGTACCGGTACATGAAACTTTGTTGTTTTGTTTGTTTGTTTTTAAGGGTTCGATCCCCAGTCACTGCATACCTCGTTGTGTCCCTGGGCAAAACACTTAACCCCAAGTTGCTCCCGATAGGACTGGATGGCGCCTTGCATGGCAGTCTACAGCTACCGGTGTATAATAATAATAATAATGTCCTTTTTTGTCATCTGTGTATGTTTCCCATACACAGACGAACCCCTTAACCCAACCACCACCAGGTGGTGCAGTGAGCAGCCATAGAAAGCGCCCGGGGAGCTGGAGAATTAGGTGTGCACTCATAGACACCCCAAGGTGTGTAGTGGCCGGGGCGCGAACCCGCGTCCTTCGGGTCCCAAGTCGGAAGCCCTGCCACTACACCATCTTGGCTCCATATATGAATGTGTGAATGAATGCTGGTACTGTGAAATGCTTTGGGGCCCCTCATAGGGGGCTGAAAAGCGCTATATAAGTAAGCTCCATTTACCATTTTAAAGTATCCCACCTGTCTGCAAACAGTCTCTTCACACGTTATAGTCTTGGTGGTAACCGTAAAGCAGTTCCCATCTGGCTGCAGACACAAGCCCACATCACATACCTCACACCTCCAAGCAGTGCTCCTCTTGCAGAGTTTGCAATGTCATCATCGCCCCATGCTGTCTCTCTGAGCTGCGACCTGCCTACTCCTGCTGGGGACAGGTAGGTGTTTACCACCTGGGGTCATCTCCTTTTTCAGTGAACTTTCAAGGAGGTGTGCTGCAAGCTCTTTCTGGAAATTGACAAGTCATATACAGTAGGCTTCTTCTGATATTCTGGCACAATGATCTTTGTGGATGATAGTTTATCATTGCCATGTCAACCAGATTATGCTGGAAAACAGCTGGGGATCTGCTGGTTTTCCAGTAGACTGTGCTTATCATCTGGAAAGGGTTGTGCTCTGTAACGGGGGTTGGCCTGGGAACGGGGATCTTTTGTTGTGCACCGTCGCCTGTCTTCCAGCACTGCACTGTGTCTAATGTACTGAGTGGACGGTGGAGCACATGGGCATTTCTCTAGCATCCACCCACTTTACAAAAAGAAGATCCACATGTCTGATGGGGACTTTCTGATGAGCACATTTGCTTGGGTGGTGGGAACACCTTCCCTGTTTGAAGGTCCCACAAGCTCTGAATCCCAGGTGTTGGAAGAGGAGGGGATTGGTGAAAAGGTCATCTGTAGAGAAGAGTATTTAGAGTAGAAGAGTAGACAATATACCCAGACACCAGGTAGTCTTTAATGATCAAATCAATCACAACATCAAAAGAGAGCCTTACCTGATGCTGTCTTGGACTTGCCCATGTAGAGCTTGACGGTGTAGCCTAACAAAAAACTTCAGTCCCAGCTTAGTTGCCTTGGCCTTTTGTAGGCTACTGTTTTATTCCAAGCGCAGCTTTGGTCGCAACTCACAACTGTGTCATGTTGGGTGGTAGATGATTACGCAGCTCATGATTATCATCTCCATTACAGGCCTGATACCATGGAGAGGGTCATAAATCTCTGCCCCTTTTCTCATTATTTTTCTTGTCCTTCTCTGGACCACTTACCAGGCACATGAAGATTACATAAAATTGTCATGAACTGGTCTCCAGTCACGACAGTGGCAGGGAATGTCACAGGGAAAATTGTTTCCCTATATTTTCCCTATATATTTTTTGTTTTGTCCATTCTTGATGGTTTTTCATCTTTTGGGAAAGTGAAAAGGCTCACTTGTTCACTGCCGATATTAGAACACCCAAATGCGACAACGTACCGGCATTTTTCAAGTTATACAAAAAAATTAAAATAAATGCGATCTTGAACACAATGACACTGCATGCTAATAGCAGCCCGCAGGCTCAACTTCCAGTCCCTACGTCACAGACGTTGCATGCGTAAGCCCGGATGTCCCGTGACGAAACACGGCGCCAATTTTAAAATCACTTTTGAAACAAATTTTCATTGATATATCATTTTGCTTGTAAAACCGAACATAGTTTAATGATACAACATATATATATATATATATATATATATATATTATATATATGTATATATGTATATATGTATATATATATATATATATATATATATATATATATATGTTGTGCCACTTTATGCATACTGTAGTTCCAAAATCATGTCACACCACCTTTAAGGCCCTATAGTTTCCAACATGAGTAAAACTACCCATATGTTTAAATATTCTTTATTAGTTATAAATAACCTATAGTTGTTACTAGTCAGTGACTTTAAAATGAAAGAACAGAATTACAGCACAGATGAACTGAAGAGATTAAAAATTGCAAAGGGATAAAGTTAACTAAACTGGCGGGAACCCGCCCAACACTGCTTTATATACCCACATAACATCCGGTCCTCTGGACCTTTCACAATAAAAGCATCCTGTAATACATTCGGTCCACTGGGTGTGAGTAGAGCCCCCTAGTGGTCCACCACACACGCCCCCCCAGAACACCCAGTAAGGTCCATCACTAGTCCCGCATTTTAGGTTTGATCAAACGACCAGAACGGCTGAACCTGGGCCCTGCAGAACCAGTCTGATGAAGTGGAGGGCTACGAGGAGGGTCTGCAGAAGATTCGGGCTCCAATGGACGTTGAGAGTTTCCGGAAGAAGGACCGCCGTCCGTTAATAATGTGGATGGAGGTCTGCCTCTGCGAGGAGCTTGGGCCGTAACAACCTGATCATCTGACATAACATGAGCTGGTTTAAGCCTATCAATACAGACAGTCTCAGTACGACCCCCTAAATCCAAAATGAAATGTTTCGGACCTGGTTGAAGAACTCGAAACGGTCCATCATACAAAGGCTGTAGTGGTGTCCTGTGTGCATTGTGTTTGACAAAAACAAATTTAGAGGACTCCAGACTCTTAGGGACAAATGACTGCGGTAAACAATGGTGTACCGGACCGGGGACACGAAAAGGGGCCTCCTGAGGTGAAAGATGGAGCAACGGTGGAGCGAACTGTGGTGAGGGTACCTCAGGTAAAAACTCACCGGGGACGCGCACAGGCTGACCGTAAACCATTTCAGCCGGGGAAGAGCTCAGGTCTTCTTTGGTTGCGGTACGCAACCCCAACAAAACCCAGGGAAGGCGGTCAATCCAGTTGTCACCGGTCAATGCAGCACGAAGTGCAGCTTTCAATGACCTGTGAAACCGTTCACACAAACCATTAGCTTGGGGGTTGTAAGCGGTGGTCCTGTGAACGTTAGTCCCCAGACCCTTGGCCATGGTAGACCAAAGCTCCGAAACAAACTGCGGGCCCCTGTCCGATGTAATGTCTGAAGGGGGGCCGAAACGTGCAACCCAGGTAGACAAAAAGGCCCGGGCCACCACTGCAGATGTTGTGGACGTCAGAGGAACCACCTCTGGCCACCTGGTGGTCCGGTCTATCATAGTCAGCAGATGAGTAAAACCCTGTGATGGAGGCAGAGGGCCTACTAGGTCTACGTGCACATGATCAAACCGCCGACTTGGGATGGGGAAAGGTTCCAACGGTGCTTTGGTGTGCCTGTTGACCTTAGCACGCTGGCATGGAACACACGCTGCTGCCCACTCCTTAACTGCTTTACGCAGACCGGGCCAAACAAACTTTGAGCTGACCAGTTTCACAGAGGCTCTAACACCTGGGTGAGAAAGGGAATGTAAGGAGTCAAAAACGCGGCGTCGCCATGAAACTGGAACCAGGGGGCGGGGCCTGCCCGTAGATACGTCACAGAGCAGGAGAGGACCTCCGTCATTCACCCGCCTTTCCTCCAACTCGAGGCCTGTGGGGCCGGACTGGAGCTCGAGTATTTCTGCGTCGCTACGTTGGTCCGCAGCCATAGCAGAAAAATCGATGCCAACGTACACGGGAGCGATCAGCACCCGGGAGAGACAGTCAGCCACCACATTGGATTTTCCAGCCACATGCTGAATGTCTGTAGTAAATTCAGACACCGCTGCGAGGTGGCGTTGCTGGCGAGCAGACCAGGGGTCAGAAATTTTTGACATAGCAAACACCAGGGGTTTGTGGTCAACGTATGCAGTGAACTGGCGGCCTTCCAGGAAAAACCTGAAATGGCGTGTAGCCAGGTAAAGCGCCAGCAACTCTCTGTCAAAAACACTGTATTTCAGCTCATTGTCCCGCAGCGTACGGCTGAAAAATGCAAGCGGCTGCCAAACCCCGGAAACCTGCTGTTCTAACACAGCCCCCACCGCAACATCAGATGCGTCGGTTGTTAAAGCTATTTGCGCCGCTGGGGATGGATGGGCCAAAAGGGCAGCAGTGGCCAGTGCAGCTTTAGCGTCACCAAATGCCTGTAGGCGTTCTGGTGTCCAGTCCACGCTGTCGTTGGGCTTTTTCTTTTTCAGCGCTCCATAGAGCGGACGCAGCAGTTGTGCTGCCCTGGGGAGGAAACGGTTATAGAAGTTAACCATTCCCAAAAACTCTTGTAGCGCTTTAACAGACTGGGGCTGTGGGAAATCTGACACCGCCTGCACTTTGTTTGGTAACGGGACGGCGCCACTTGCGGAAATGCGGTGGCCCAAAAAGTCAATGACTGGCAGCCCAAATTGGCATTTCGCTGTGTTTACAATCAGGCCATGTGCTGCCAGGCGCTGAAAAACCTCACGGAGGTGGGACAGGTGCTGCTCAGCCGAGCTGCTAGCCACCAGGATGTCGTCCAAGTACACAAATACGAAGGACAGACCCCTTAGGACTGAATCCATCAACCGCTGAAATGTTTGTGCTGCACCTTTAAGACCAAAAGGCATGCGCAAAAACTCAAACAGGCCGAAAGGCGTGATAACAGCGGTCTTAGGGACATCCTCCACATGCACAGGAACCTGGTGGTACCCCCGTACTAAATCTACTTTAGAAAAAATGGAGGTCCCAGCCAGGTGCACTGAAAAATCCTGGATGTGGGGGATGGGATAACGATCATTCTCTGTGATGTTATTGAGGCGGCGGAAATCTCCACATGGCCGCCATTTGCCATCTGCCTTGGGCACCATGTGGAGGGGGGAGGCCCACGGACTGTTTGAGCGCTGCACGATGCCTAAACGCTCCATGTTAGCAAACTCTTCCTGTGCGATTGCTAGCTTAGTAGCATCGAGGCGGCGTGCACGTGCGAACACCGGGGGCCCCGTTGTGGGAATATAATGTTCGACCCCATGTTTTGTGTTTGTGGTTGCAAAATCAGGAACAGTCAGCGAGGGAAACTCAGACAATAAACGTTGAAACACATTACCCGAAGCTAAAAAGTTAGCATGTATTAAAGGCCCAGCTCCTCGCGTCTTACAAGGCAGTGACGAAAAAGACACAGCGTCGATCAAACGTCTGTTAGCAATGTCAACAAGGAGCCCGTGAGCACAAAGAAAATCAGCCCCTAAAATAGGGACCGAGCTAGCAGCTACCACAAAGTTCCACCGGAAGTCCCGTTCATGGAAACGCACAGTCACCAACCTTTCGCCAAACGTCTTGACGGGAGAGCCATTCGCCGCGGTTAGCTGTGGCCCGCAGCCTTCAGCCAACCTGTCGGAGCCAGTCGGGGGGACGAGGCTCTTCTGCGACCCCGAGTCCACCAGGAACCGCCTCCCTGACTTCGAGTCCTCGATGAAAAGCAGCCTTTCCTTCTCGCCAACGGCTGCGACTGCTAGCGGCTGTTGGCGGTCTCGTTTCCCTGCGGCTTGAAGCTGCACGGCGGGACGCACCGTCGTGCTTTGGCGCCAAAACGCGCGTGGTAGAAACAAAGAACTGGACCTGCCCGCCTGCGGCTAGTGACTCCTGCCACCACCGCTGGCTCGTCCGGCGCTGTGTGCGTCGCTCGAAACTCGGGCGCTGCTGGAGATCCCGGGACCACCGCCTGTACCGCGAAGGTCCTCGCGGTTAGAATGATGCGGTCGGCTTCTTCGGCCAGCGAGCGGTAATCCTTCTCCTGCAGAAACGGGGAGTTGGCCAGGGCGGTTCGCACAGGAGCTGGAAGCTGGCGGAGGACGAGGTGGCGGAAGAGGAACTCGCAGTCGTCTGATCCCCGCAAGGACAACATGCTCTCCACGAGCTCGAGAGCTGTTCCGTCACCCAAACCGGAGAAGGAAAATAGTTTCTCAGCGCGCTCCGCCTCTGAGAGTGTGTAGCGCCGCAGAAGAAGCTTCTTGAGGGCGTCGTATTTTCCTTGTGCTGGAGGGTTTTGTAGTAGGCTCATTACCCGCTGGGTTGTCAGCGGATCCAGCGAAGCAACCACATGGTGGTATTTGGTGTCGTCAACAGAAATCCCGCGAAGAGCAAACTGTGATTCGATGTGGGCGAACCACGACTGAGGCGCGTGCAGCCAGAAGTCCGGGATTTTAACGGCCACCGAAAAAGCGTGCGGGGCCGCCTGTGTAGGTTCCACAGCAGTAGACAGCTGAAGAGAGCTGGCTGAAGCGTCAGATGTCGACATATTCAGTTCACGAGGGTCACCAGTGTAAGAGGAGGTGAAGAGACGACACAGGAGACAGGCTGCAGAACTTCACCTTTTAATCAACTCCTACTAAACTGGCGGGAACCCGCCCAACACTGCTTTATATACCCACATAACATCCGGTCCTCTGGACCTTTCACAATAAAAGCATCCTGTAATACATTCGGTCCACTGGGTGTGAGTAGAGCCCCCTAGTGGTCCACCACAACAGCACCCCCTTAGCACCCCCAAGAAAATATCAGATTACTGTATTTTATTTTTCATCTGAGTTAATATTCTTTAACATGAGGTTGTTGTGATATTTTCCTCGCAAAACACAACTAATAAAAAAAATCAGTGATTATATAGAGTAAAAAAAAAAAAAAAATCTGATCCACCAGCTGAAGCCCACAAAGATGAGTGATGCTCTCAACACTGACCCAGTAAGGAGCAGAAACTGGTGACATGATGCCTCTGGTTATGCCATTTTTAGCTAATAAATCATTTCCTGGCTTGCAGTGATAATAAATGACTTATCTGGTCACATTAAATAAATACTTTTAACCAAAATAAACTTTATTAAAATAGCCTCACTGCATCTAAATTCATGCACGTATACAACTGAAATAATTCCTGCTAAAGAGTTAATTTTGCCTTAGACAAGAGAATTAAGCCTTGACTGATTCATTATTATTGCTTGTTTATTATTGTTGTTGATTTTTAGTTTGATTATTTTGTAATAAAACTTAAAAGACAACTTTATTCGGATGATTATTCATTTGTTCTGATATAGAACTCCCTGTAATATTCACCCTTTACTAATCAGAATCAGTCACTGAAGTACTTTGTATTTTTGTTGGATGTAACTGGGGCCCTGTCCATAGTTTCGTTCCACCTTATGTACCACATGTATAATATTGTTTGCAACTTGTTTTGTTAATTTAATGTATACGGCCATGACATTTTTGTAATTATTGAGAAAGGGGGCAGGTCTATACAAGATTTTCTTCTTCCTGCTCCCTAAAATGCTTAGCCCCCCCTTAGCACCTGCAGAAAATATCTCTGGAGCCGCCACTGGAGTTACCACATCATGTTGTTGTGTTTGTATCTTCAGAGGCGAGTCCATGAGCGCGCAGACGTGCGCGTCAGACCTGATTGTATCTCGAGCAGGAAGAATCGACAGAACCCTTCAAGCTGACAGCAGGTGAGTCTCTGACTGCTCCTAGAATAAACATGTTTCTGCTCATTACAAGCGCTGTTTGTTGCGCAGGGCGCACGCGAGGAGCAGACGACGCACTTAACTGGGGGAGAAAACCTTCATTACGTGTAAATATTTGTTAGTAATGATGAAGTTTATTAAGTTGAAGGAAACGCCCGGATACTGTTCCCCGGAAATAGAAACTGAACAAGTCGCACGAGTATGGCAAGCCCTTTTAACATAAAAAAATCAATAGCAATACTGTACTGTATAAAGTAAGGGAACTATTAAACGACAAAGCATTGTTCATGTTATATAATGCAATAATTGTTCCACATTTCATTTACTGCATTGAAGTCTGGGGTAAGGCATGTAAAACAATTACAAATCCCATTTTTATTTTACAAAAAAGAGCAGTAAGAATTGTTACCAGAAAATATATATACAGGTGATCCCCGACTTACGAGCGAGTTCCGTTACAACGAGTATCTCGTAAGATGAAAAACTCGTAAGTCCGACAACGCACGTGCTATCTCGTAAAACCGGAACAGCCCTCGTAAATAGGAAAAAAGACGCTAACGCTGCGGTGCACACCTGCACACTGAAGCTGTACTTTTAAAAAGTTATTTTTCATCACAGAAACAGCATACTGTACTGCACAGTACAAAACAGATAAATAAAAATATAATTTCTTACTTTGAGCTGATCAAGCTTGTCTCGTCTGTTAGCACGTCCGAGCACGTCGGGGCTCCATATATTCTGCTGCTCTAACGCGGTCCAAACTGTTTAGAGGAAGGACTGTTAGCTTGTTAAGTCCATACATTTGAAGCCATAAAAGGAGTTTACTTTAATAAACTTACCGAAAGCTGTTTCTCCGCAGTGTTCGTTCATCCAAAACAAGCTGACCGCGTGAGCTGTTTGTTAGCCACCGCCATTAGGCCTGCACTCATTAGCTCCGTGCTAACGAGTCCATCCATCCAAAAAAGGCTGTCGGAGCTGCTTCTCCACGTTAGCTGAATGTCCATCCAACATCTTAGGCTGCTAGGCGGACATCGAGGCGAGCTCCCGGCCGCCGGTTTGGTTTGGTTCTGGTGGGGGTCCGCTTAGCATTTAGCCTAGCCTTAGCCGATGAGCTAATGTTGTCGCACGGCGCTTTTTAAGAGCGATCGCGGAGGATCGCGGCGGTTGCTCCACAACAGACACATCCACAAAGTTCACAGAGAGTTTCCAGCTCATTTATCCGTATGAGGCAACCTCTGATCGCACGCACGGTCCTAAAAAGCCAGCAGCTTCCAGCATGTCGGCCAGCTCCCGGTATGTCGGATTGGTAGGTCCGCTCGTTGCCTGTCAGGCGGCAGGGCAGCGGGAGCAATCGCCTTAGGTCTGCTCGTTATATTTCAGGCGGGGGGAATTTGGGAGCGATCGCTAATACAGTACAGAGTACACTAAAAATTGAAATAAAACATAAAAATAACAATTATACTTTATTTATAAAGCCATTTAAAACGACCACAGCTGCAACAAAGTGCTGTACACATGAAATTAAGAACATTTAAACACAAAAAAAAAAAAAAAAAATTTAATGTCATATTTTTATTAATTATGATAATCTCGTAAAGTCGGATCCTCGTAAGTCCATACGCTCGTAAGTCGGGGACCACCTGTACCGTATTTTCCGTTGTATAGGTCGCACCATTGTATATGGTCGCAGTGTCCAATATTTATCAATAAATTGGAAAAATCCATAAATAGGTTGCACCGGTGTATAGGTCGCACCTACGTCACCGCCGACGTAACGCGTCATCCACCGCTGACGCGCCGCGTGACCGCTGAGTCAACCCGGCAATATGGACCGAGTGTTTAGCTCTGCTGCTAATGTCTGCCAGAAGCTAACAAAGCTAAACACGAGAGGAGTCCGTCTCTCAGAACACGAATAAAAAAATCAAATTTTAGGTCAAATGTTTTCTCGAGACCATAGTAACGTACATTAAAGCTCCTATAATTACACTCTGTAAGCAGAAAAAATATACACCGAGTGGTTTCGAAGCTATTTATAAGCAAACAGAAGTAAACTGAAATAAAAACAAATGCTAACACGGGAAGTCCGCCTCTCAGAACACGAATAAAAAATCAAATTTTAGGTCAAATGTTTTCTCGAGACCATATAACGTACGGTACATTAAAGCTCCTATAATTACACTCTGTAAGCAGAAAAAATATACACCGAGTGGTTTCGAAGCTATTTATAACAAATACAGAAGCTAACACTAGAAGCTAAATGCTACAAAAAGATCGTTTTTTTTTTTTTATCTCAAACATCTAATAAAGGTACTCACTTGTAAACGTCCACTGTGATTCCATTCCATTCTGTAAGTTTCAGAAAAATCCGCTGAGTGGTTCTTGACTTATCTTACTGACAAACAGCAAACAAACAGAGCTAACATAAGCTACATCCAGTCCAGGAGGCAGACAGAATCAGTACGAGCAGAGGAGCTTTTTTTCGGGCACATGAGCTGGAAACGGTCTACTTCTTCTTCTTGGGTCGGTGTACTCCTCTGGAAGTGGTACTGCACTGCGCCCCTAGTGGCCGAAAGTGGTACTGCACCATTTTATGCCAAAGTGAAAAAGGGTCATAACTCAGCCAAAAATTGGTCTAAAAATATGGAAAAAAATCCAAAAATAGGTTGCACTGGTGTATAGGTCGCAGGCCTTGAAAAAAACCATAAAAAGGTGCGACCTATACACCAAAAAATATGGTATATGTTAGACCTACATGTTTGTTCAGTGTTCATTAAGCATACATTATACATGTCAAGGAAGTTTGTTCTAGTAGAATAATTTACACACATGCACACACAAACAGAGTACTGTATACAGTACCGGTATTTGAGTTATGGTCAGTCACACAGAGAGAGAGACATTGTTCTTGTATTGTTCTTTTAATTCAGTAAACCTCTTTTTGAAGCATATCACATGGTGTGGCCTCTGTTTTTGCTTCTTTTGTCTAATTGTTACAACTTACCCCAGCAGGTTTTACAACCTACCCCGGTAGCAAGCGGGGTAGGTTGTAACAAAGGACCATGTATTTGACATGAACTCATGAGGTCTGTGATATTCTTGCAGAGGTTTGAATTGGTGCCATTTGTAGTAAACAAATGTGGGTATGTTTTGTATAAAAGTTTGAAAACTCTAGCTCAAAAATTCTGTGAGTTAAAGGTGCTGGAGCAAAAGGTGTTACAACCATACCCGGTCTCCCTTATCCATCAAACTTTTTTTTTTCTCTTCTTTCGGCTTTTCCCTGCGTTAGGGGTCACCACAGCGATCTAGTCGCACGAAGATTTGGCAGTTGTTTTTACGCCGGATGCCCTTCCTGACACAACCACAGACCACCGAGCAACCACAGCCCTCTGTGTGGAGTAGAGAGCTGATATCTAGGGTTCCCGGGGGAGCAGATGGTGTGGGTTAAGGGCCTTGCTCAAGGGCCCAGAGTGGGGCAGATGAGGGTGGAGACAGGTGTGACCGCTTCACTTATCCCACCCACATCTTTGATGTTGTCGGTACCGGGGCTTGAACCGGCGATCTTCCGATCACAAGCGCACCTTCTTAACCTCTGCGCCACCACTCCCACTATCCATCCTTATCCATCAAACATATTGTTTTATAAACTAAAGATATTGAAGTTCTATGATTTGGTTGATTTTAGCATTTCACTATTTATGTATAGGGCTCATAAAAAGATATTGCCTGTAAATATACAAGTAATTTTTGTTAAAAGCAGTGGTGGGCAAATGAACGCTAGATAGCGCTAAAGCGCTAATCCGCTTACAGTGGACCTAAACTTTTTGTCAGCGTTTTTGTGGATTGACTAACTTTTATAATTCATAAGCGGATTTGTGTTATTTTTATTTAAAATGCAGTACCACTAATAACTAATTACACTGTAAATGATTTTTGTTGTTTTTACAGTAAATTTACTGTTTTTACAGTAAATTTACTGTATTTGCAACAGTAGCTTACTGTAAATACAGTTTACAGTAAGTTACTGTAGATTTGATTGTTTTTACATCAATATTACTGTATTATCAACAGTAAAGTACTGTATAAACATTTACAGTACCTTACTGTTGATTTGCAATGCATTATGGGTATTTTTTGTGACTACTGTAAAAAATACAGTAATGAACCAACCGCCAAAAAAAAACGGTGTTCCTCCATCTTGACACTAGAGGCCGACAGGAATATTTCGTGCTCTTGGTTATTTTTATTCTTTTTTCTGCTTAATTTATACTTTTTTTTTTTTACTATTCAACTTCTATTTGAATCATATGGGAGGCAGTTGCTTTTTGTGAAGGAGATGTTCCTGTGTTATACACCTATGATGAGATGAGACACTTCTTCTTTATCTGGTAAGTGGTAAATTTTAATATTTAAATGAAACTCCTTTTCTAGTAGGCTAGCGTAGGGCTAATGATAGCTTTAAAAAAAACTGCTGTGATTTTGACAGGCAGCTACATCAGTTCAGTTGCTGTTTCTCCTGAGTTAAAATTTGTTAAGTCATTATGGTTTCGCGGAATAAATGTTATAATC